>JAHXMU010000178.1:77697-164576 GCA_019455685.1 Philornis downsi
TACTGATAGGTGATTGTATGCGCATGTAGTCGCATGTACTAACCATCACGCCACGGCGGGCCACGTATACGAGCAATAAAAGGTGAAGCGTAGTTAGGATAAAATCGAGTTTATTTTTATTATTATTGTTGTCTTTTTTAGCATTTATTTCGCGACTAATCCCTAGTCCAAAATTTAGTGTACTTTACAAGTTGTAGTTAAAACCGATTTTTGAATAATTACTTAATTAGTACCTTTAAAAATTTATATAAGCATCCGTAAAATGTCATGGGTAGGATAAGGATGCCCTGGAAATAAAGCTATTAGGAATACCAAAAAAATATCATCACAGTCTTATAAAATGTGGCCCCATTAATAAATTATGTTCGGAACCGTCAAATATAAAACGTTATATTGGAAGTTTGGACATCTGGCAACACCATAATAGTGAAATATTAGAGATTTTGTAACAGCATCACATATGTTTTTCGTGCGAAAACGGAACAAGCGTCACATGCGGAAATTTTTGATTTGCTCCTTTAATTTGAAAAACAAAAATTAGCTGTTGTTGTTGTGGGTGATTTCGTAAGTTTAAGAACAGACAGGTTTGACGCCAAACGCAAGGAGCACAGCGAAATTGTACGAGGACCCGAAATTAGAATCATTCATTATTGAAGGACGAATCGTGTCAAATGTAAGAACTTACCAATACATTAGGAATGACTTAACAGCAAGTCCGCAGGGAATTGAGTTTCATATGAACTAACGAATACAAATATCGTGCGTTGATTTTGCCCATGTGACGGATTTTGCGTTGATTTTGCCAGACATAAATGGAAGGTTTTTTACATTGCGTAATCACTGGTGATGAAAAATGGATCCACAGCAATAACCCAAAGAAGAGTCATTCATAAGGATAACGTGGCCATGGCAAGCCAAGCAGCACATTCGTGGAAAAAACGTCATGTTGTATAGTTTACTCAAGACAGCAAAAAAGAGGCCAGAGTAGCAATCTCAAGACATAAACAGGACAACGAGGCTGGTCCTAAAGTCCTGTCAGTAAAGTTTTTTAGACCGTTCAGATTGACACTGCCACCTTTGTTTCAATTATAAAGCTGCCTTCGGCGAACTGATACGAAAAATATTATTTGAAGCCATGTTTGAATTAGGCAACCTAGAAAGTGATATAACTTTGCCGCAGAGCAAATGGCCTAAATGGAGTGTTCGGTGAACATAGTCTAAAATCTTAATGAGCCATTGTACACCAAATCATCTCTCCAACATACTTTCGAAGATGGTTATGAGGAGGATCGGCGGTAAATGATCACAAAACCAAGCTATATGTTACGTCATTAACATTGACAGCGGCGAGATGGAGTGGCGGAGTGGTAGATTACTTTATCTTACCCAGCACTGGTGTCACAGTATGGATAATGTCAGCCTGGTGATTAGAAAAAAAGTATTGCTGACTGTCAGGTGTTATTACAGCACGATTAAGAGATTTAGTGGCAGGGCCCTCTTTCGACGAACAAAAATCCTGTTGTAGCAAAAGCTAGCTCTATATGTTAGTCTGAAATGTGCAGAATAGCAGCTAATGACCAAAGTCAGTCGCTATTCTGGAGATGAAGCAGGTGAACCTATCATCACTAACGGAGAATGTCGTAGCCTTATGAATTATATGAGCTGTAACTGATATCTTATTTGAAATTTGGGTACCTGTCTTCAAAGGATTTTTGACTGTTTTATTTTAAACAATTTTGCAAAATATAGATATAATATTAAATGTCTGCCATTTAGTTTATTTAACAAACTGTTGTAAAACAATTTTATTAGCTGCGCAACTAAGTTCTCCTTCTTTTTTTTATAAAAATGCAACTTTATTATGAAAACATGAAAGAAGAAAATCAATACTTCCCGCATATGACGCATATTTGGCACAACATCATATATATTCACACAACCAAAAGAATATGACGTCAAAGAAAATTAATTTGGGTCGAGTCGGTATGTTTACCATATGCCTAAGCTTAGCTCATGACGTTTAGCGCATGAATAGCACTTACAGCATCGAATAGCACTTACAGCTGGCGCCATCTAAGCCCGAAACATTTGTAAAAGGCGGCCGCAACACTTTCTTCTTAAAATAATAATAAACTTCTAAATGTACGTGTATTTATAGCAAATTGTCCAGACTTGTTCCTAGACCAAATATGTATGAACACAACTCGTATTCTCCAATTTGTTAGTAAATTGTTTCCCAATATTTTTCTGTCCTCTCTGCAAAAGCATTTGGTCCTTTTTGGAAAATAACGAAATGTCAACAACCTTCAATATGATCCAATGTCCACAAGCTGTATACAATTCGTTGGCAGAAGCATAATTCAGTTTGAACTTATGTTGCATCTGATAACCTCTACTATATTGCAAATTCAACAAAGACTTTATAAACACTCTGCATTAAAAAGACATTCAAAGACAGCTAACCGATGTAAATTCAAGAATCCAAAAAATGGTGTGATTCGGATGTGAAAATGAGAATAACAAAATACTAAGAGCATTGTTTGTAAAGAAGAAAATTATCCACCAAGATTTTTTTAAATTTGGGAATTGGAAACAATCGAAGCATTTGCATATAAACCTCATATAAGTCATTATTTATTGTTTCCCTATATTATTATCATTAAAATTAGTTATTTATCGAGAGATATTTGCATGTCTTGGAGGCCAATCACATATTTTTAAGGAAAACTTCAATTTCTATTTTTATACAAATTTTATAAAAGAACTTCAGCGTCTTAAAGAACTCTCCAAAACCTTGCAATGACGCAAAACAATTGTATTATATTACAGGGCAAACGAAGCTCTGCTATTTCACAAACTTGGGAATATATTTAAAAATAACGTTTTTATCGGTTTGGAACAACATTTTTAAGATAAATAAGAAAATACAGAAAAATCCTTAAGCTTATTGTAATCCACAATAAAAATTGAACATAAGTATAGATCTTAGTTGATTCACACATTTTCGGGAGTTCAAATATAGCATGCAGGTTAACTATCAGTTAACAAAATCTTATTATCTAACAAGAAGTACTTCCTAAATTGAGCAATCAATACATTTGAGAAAATTACCAATGTGTCTAAACGAAAGATTTTTTATGGAAGCAGTATATTGTAATTTAATTTAGATCGACCATCTGGTTTTAAAATTTCAGTTTTGTAAAACAAATGAGAGATTCTCATCCAGCCAAACTTATACCCGGACATTTTCCCCTTGACGTATCTTCAAAATATTGCATACTAATTTTTCATATATATTTCAGAACAGCGACATATTTTGTAAAATATGAATATCAAAAACTATATTTTGGACCATGGCGTTTATATGAAAAATTCTTCAATCGAACTTGACCAAAACATTGACAGTCTAATTGAAATTCGAAAAATTGCAAAATTCGAAAAAATTCTTTAGGCATACGTAGTAAGATGTAGTAAAAAGAAATGCATTATTTTTGTATAACATTAAGCGCTTAATTTAGCACGTTTAGAATAATCCGATTTGGTTCAAATATGCACCGTCTTGTCCGATAACTTGCTGTAATTTTCAAAATAAAGATTCATTATGCCTCTCTCATAGAGGTAGACGTCCCTTTTGGCAGCCGGTTTTCACAAACTTCCATTTAGGAGAATTTTTTACCAGTAATATCATCCGACATATGCAAGAACAGGTGGATATCATTTGATTCAGATCCATAGGAACTTCCCGAAGATTCTGAGAAGCCACTATCGATGCTTCCCTCAGACGGTCGTATTATTGACAGTACAGATCCACATTTTCAATGCGCGCTCAAACAATACTGAGTTAAATAACCACAAAACAGTCGCTAGTAGCTCTTTGAGTACGAAATGTTGTCCTAATCGAATTGTCCTGATGGAATGGAATGGAATGATGCAGCTTTCAGTTAAATTGCCCAAAAGAATTATCACCAAACAAAACTTTTGCCAGGATATTTATATCTGGAAGCATTTTCAAAACTCCGCACTCTTCGGAAATATATAAAGGGTGTCCCAACAAGAACGCAAGATTTAAATGACTGATGCAGCAATTGAATTGTTTCTCTGGCTGTATGACATGTGGCGCCGTCTTGTTGAAACCACATGCCCTCCACATTCATTTCTTCATTCTAGGCACGAAAAAAATGGTTATCATTTCACCATACCAAACACCATTGACTGTAGCTTCAGTTCCTGAGTCAATTGAACTTTGTATGCATGAAGATGCAAATCTTTCGTCAAAATTCGCTGCATAGTGGATTAGGAGACAACAATTTGATGAGCTCGGTATCGAATTGAGGTGGATGGAGTTTGGGCGACATCATCTGGTACAGCTGCGACATTTCCGTTCGATCGACCTGGTCGACGGCGCGCTGTTGTCTTGACATCACTAACAGCCCAGTTTTGGCAAATTTATCCATTAATCTCTTTACAGTTGACTCTTTTGGAGCACTATTGTGACCCCAAATTGATCGTAAATGTCAAACAATGACACTTCGAATGGCGACAAGTTTAAATCTTGCGTTCTTGTTGGGACACCCTTTACAAACAATATTTTCAGCTCAATTAAACATATACCAAGTCATTGACATCTTAAAGAACTTTCAGAAATTTTATTTTTCAGATTAATTTCAGTAAGTCTAATCTCTAAAGTGTTGGTGGGCGATTACTCCAGAGTATGTGGACAAAATTTAGTTAATTTGAAACACTTGTCTTGGTTTATCTACAGTGACACTAAATTAATGCTCTCTGCGCTACTTGTGTTGGAGGCATAAAAGTAAAAATATGAAATAATTTAGCATAATGTTAATGAAATTAATTCTAATCCTTCCGAAATTTATCATAAACTTTGTCCAACGTCCACTTTGTCCACTTATTTGTATTTTTGCATCATTTTTTGAGACCGTCTGGCAGCATTGTCTACAGCAATAGAAAAAAATGTCGTCTTCGTTCTGTTCTGAACATCGACACAACAACAACAAGAGAACTAGTAACAAATTATTAGGAACGATAATCAATCAATTACCGAAGTGAAATTAGGAGCCAAGCACGCAAAGAAAAAGAGAGACGGCGACAAAGGCGGAGGTAGGAGCAGCGGCTTGGGCTATGTCATTAGAAAAAGCGAAACGGTACAAAGCAAGAAATAACAAGGCAACTGAAACCAAAATAAACAACGCTAAATTATTTAACACCTCGCTTATGCAAACCAAACATGTTGTACGAACTGTGAATTGGGGATGATTGCACAGTCTGCCAAAGTAGGACCTCCCTGTGAATATTGTCAGTAATTTGAATATTGTTTTCTGCAGCTCCTAATATTGGACCCAATTTCGGTTAACATTCGAAAGTAATAATCTTAAACAAATATTTATGATGGGCGGTTTTTTTCTATGAGAACAAAGATTATCGAATAAAATGTATATCTTTTATTTGTTTTTATATTTTTGGAAAGGAGTAGCTATAAATGAATCAGCTGATATATTTGCACTAAATTGAATTTAAAATTGTGCTGCAGAATATAAAGCATAGCACTAAAACAGTATGGGTTGGGACAATACCTCTAATACATCACTATAATGCTTGAACAAAAATTAAATCACAATATATTACGAAAGATAAAATTTTAATAAAACTAATGACGGCTATAAAATAGTTATTAGCAAAATGTTGTCTTCCAAAATCGATAAAGACAGAGGAACTAATTCTTGTTCAATTTTCAACCATAATTATGTATAGTACTCGTATATTTTTCGTACGGAAAAGTGTGCTTTTCGTGCAGAAAAAGTAATCTTTATATAAAATTGCGCTCTTCTTACATTGAACTGCCTTTCTCTTACAGAAAAAAACGGAATGCTCACAAAGAAAACTACAATGTTATTCGTGCTGAGCAGTCTAAAAAAATTAACTTTTTGTTCAAAATAGCTACAAAATAGCTACAATGCTGTTCATTCAGAAAGGTACAGTTTTCCCTTTCTGTTGGAAAAAGTGAAATCTCCTCTCAGGCTTAAACAATTTTCGTTCAAAAAGATGAACTTATTATTGAGAAAGATATCTTTTTCTCAGAAAGGTATACTTCCTGTCCTAAAAAGCGACCCTTCTTTGTTCGAAAAACCATACATTTCAATAGAAAAACACAATTTGTCCAAAAAAGTGAGCTCTTCTTTCAGAAAAGTACCGTTTTCGCTCAGAAAAATACGCTTTCTGTCCGGATATATACACTTTTTGTTTAGAACAGCTTTCAACATTTTAACGTTTTTCGAAAATCGAATATTTCACACAATATTCTTTTTTGTGTTTGGATTGGCCTGTATTTCAGGAGGTAACATACTCGTGTACCTAATGTGGACATGTCACTTGAAAAATATTTCAAAAGATAAATATCGGGCATATGCCATATTATATATAAAAAAAATATGAAACGCCAAATGTCAAAAAAAATGTATAAAGCAAATTTTTAAATGAAATCCTGAACAGCAATCATAAAATTTTAATTGTGTTAGAAAACTCTAAAAAATGTGTGGGTTACTACTTACCTTTTCCACGATATTTGCTCCGTTTACCGTAATGAAAACTGGTGGCCATAGCTGCATTAAGATGGATAAAACGTTAGCCTTTAAAATTAAGTTATAACTCCAATTTGGGAACAATGTAGCGCTTCGAACGTCGAGAGGACGTTGATTGCTTTCAGTAGTATGAAAACGCTGTTAGTTAGCTTTTGGAAAAGATATTATTTTTAAATTATTTTCTTTGAGATCTTTCCGAAATTTACTGCTTATTTCTAGTTTCCTTCGACAACGTATTTTTGTTGGCCTGCGTCTGGATTTCGTTGCAGCAATATTTTCCAATTATTTCCGAATTTGTTTTTTAATTTTCAGCATGAACTGTCGACAATTTTTCGATTTTTGTTTCCGATTTTTTTTTTTCGATTTAATACCAATTTTTGTTTTGTTCGATTTTGTCAATTGCTTTTGTCATTAATTGTTTTCTTATAGTATGGTAAGGTTTTTCAACGATACTTGGATATTTTTAAATTTGTTGCTAATTTTCTTCAGGACTCTAAAAATGTTTGATAATTTTTTATAAGGCGACTTTCGCAAACGTGCTGTTTTTTTTTTATTAAATGTCGTTGACAAAAATTACGTTAAAATTTTTCTTTTGTTTTTAAGTAAGACAGGAACGATTTTATTGACGTAGATTTAAAAAAAACTTAAAGGAACACAACACCAACTTTTTTCGCGTTATTTATCTCAATTTCTTGATCTATTTCAATTTTCTTTCACTTCTCTCAATTTTTTGAATAGATTTATATAAGATTTCAAGATATTCGTATCGATTATTTACAAAAAATAATTGCCGCATTCGGGAAAAGCAGAAATACAAAACACTTGATAAGGATGTATGATTGATTGGTTGATTCCCACATATGGGTGGGGGAGGATTATTTGACTGCTGTCAAAGCTTAATACACCGAGCCAAATCGTTTGCTTGTTATTTATAATTTCGCATAAACTTTTTTCGATAAAGCGTTAAATATTTTATTGTTTTGTCAAATTTCATGAAAATTAACATTGTTACTTCAACAAAATTGAGTAGTAATTATGTTAATGAAATTAGCTGACATTATTGCTTATTGGATTGGTGTTTAATATTTTGTAATTTTTTATAGATTCTTATTTCTTATTCACTTCAAATTTTTAACATTTCGATATACTTTTTTATTTTTATGTGATAATACAAAAATATTTTACTCTTGATCTCTTTTTATACAATTCACTTTTTTGATTTTTAAAAGAAAATTCCAAGCTGTCAGACTTTTCTTTGGCAATTACCGAAGATGTTGACAACTGCAGACGTTGATTACACTCTCGCGGATGCAATTGTCAGAGTCGCATTTGTTACTTTTGTTGCTGCTGATGTTGCTGTTGTTACATATATGTAGAATCTACATTAGGAAAGAAACAAGAGAAACAAATTAAAGCACATACAACTAAAATAAAAAAAAAAAAAACAACTTAAAACGGGTACAGAAGGCATTTTCTAGAAATCCATTAAATTTCGGCACAGCTTTAATATTTTAAAATATTAATTTCTCCACACACATATTGCATTGTTTTCAACATAATTTTCTCCCTAAATCTTTAAATTGTGTATATCATTTTCCTTTATATTTGCATCTGAGGTTTATTTTCGTTTTTTCTCAACTGCAATTATGTATTTTTTTCCTGCATTCATTCATAACTCTTTCATTCACATTTCTTATTTCTCACAGGAAAATTTCGCCCTGCAATATCCTTTTTCGCAAATATCCACTCACTGCATACCATAAACTATCTTCCTCTTCTATTTCTGTCGCTTAATACTTTTCACTGGATGTCATTTGTTTAAATATTTTTTCATTAAAATAATTTTGTTGGAGGATGACGGTTGAGTTGACATCTTGGCAGATAAAGAAGATGCTTTACATTTTTGTTCGTCTACTGCTGTCAATTGAAGAAAAGAAGAAACTTTATCGAATATACCTGGGTGTATGTGTGCGCGTATGTGTGAATGTGTCTCCTTCATTTTTTTTTTTTTTTCGTTTTCCATCGATTTCCACTATTATTCCGTTTACATTTCGTTTTTTCTTCATTCACCAGTAGTACAACTACAACTACTGCGTATTTCTACTATCATGCTATAGCGGCGCCTACATGCAGTTGTTTTATGTTGTCGTTTTGTTTTTATTATTATTTTTGTTCGGCTCTGTGCAAGGTTTCTCTCTCTCGCACCGACATCAACATCGCAAGAAAAACTACGATTGACAAGAAGTAGGGTTACCAGCGGCTAACTTCTCATCAATGTCTATGAAATGTGGATTATATTCCAAAGGACATAGCCGACTGATCTTTTTAAACCTACACCGAAAATTTAGTTATATATGGTCGAACATATTCGTAATTGGTTTCGAAAAATTGAATTTAACTATTCCAACTATGTTCAACCACATATAATGCAAAATTTTTTTAATTCTATGTCCTAAATTTAAGAAGAAAGCAGGGTAACATTTTCATCTGTTGAAAAGGTGACTTATTAAAAATGAATCCCAATAAGTACTCAGCAAGAAAATATGGCACTCCTGTCATATTCATGTCCACCGACCTGACGCAGAAATGAATAGTAGTGATCAAAAGTTCTTTAATATGCCGTGTAATTATTGGATTTTTAGATAGAGCGGAATTTATGATTTGGCGATTTCTGAATGTTTTTCTATATCAGGATGCCCCATTGCCATCAAAGTATAGATTTTCACGTGATATTTTTTAATTATTTTTCAAAAAGCAAGGATACAGAAGCACGCAGAAAATGTAATAAGGAGAATATTAAAAAAGACAGCTTACTGTATCCTGCAACCATCGGCAATCAAAAACATAATTATGATCTGCAATTTCATGAAACAAACTAAGCTTCAAATTTAACCAACTTTTGTAAAATAGACGCATAGAGCAAATCATTGTCTAAGTTAGAATAAAAAATACGCAACAAACATTTGTATGAAGATGGCCCGCTTGCAGATTTGAATTTAATACGACGGAGAGGGTCCTTTATTTAGTATGAATCAGTTCCTAAATACGATTTCTCTACACGAATTAACGCCCGACGATTGAAATCTAAATGAGTTGCGACTGCTGCTTAAAGGGGTGGGGAAGGTTATTATTGACTGTGTATATTATTAGCCCCGAGCATCCTGCTTTAAATTTTATAAAAGGAAGAAACATTGAAAAGTGAAAGAAATTTATTTGGATCGACAAAATAAAGGCGGCCTGCCACTTATTTTGAAAACACTGTTTTATGTGAGCGACAATGGATGTATTGTAAGTGATTCTTATGAGAAGTCCTAACTTGAACCACTTTTTCGAGCACGTCCGCTGGTCTCCCACCAATTTTACTTATTAACATACACATTCAAACAGGAATGAACTTGGCTGCAGAACAAAATTTTAGGCAAAAAATGAATCTTTGCTGGCGTTGAAACATAATCCACCAAGCACACGGTCGACAAAGTATTTGAAAAATAGGTGGACAGGATACGTTAGCTATGTGAATGATAGGAATGTTTATTCTTTCTAATAGCCATAATATAACGAAAGCAGATGTTTTTTTATTTTACTTTTTTTTTTAATTTTCGTTTGTTCTTTTTTATAATGCCCCAACTTTAGCCCATATGGCAGGATTTTCTAGGCAAAACAAATTTGTAGCGTCTAGATTTTATATTTATCTAACTTAATTTTTTTTTTTTTTTTTTTTTTTTTTTTTTTTGTAGACTAAAATATTTAGAATTGGACCTGATAAAAAAAATAAAGTGAAAATAAGCAAGGGAAGGTTTTTTAATTGGTTTTCCTTGTGACAATTAGACCTCGTGAGCTAAACCACAGCAATATCGGCAATTCAACTCATTTCATTTTATTACAAAAAACTAGAATGTGCTTGAAGTAAAATTCGTGTTGAATTATTAAGGCAAAAAACACATTTTGGTTACAGAGCTCTGTTAAATAGAAAACATAGGAATATACGATTTTATGGGTTAGGGAAACGAAAACCTTTAAGACTTCTTATAAATCAGTAAATTCACTTACTCAAATGCGACAAAAAAAACTGCTGATTTATTCATTTCCAGGATATAGGAGCACGACCAAAGCACCGCAGGGAAACCAAAATTATTACACTTTTCCAGATTGAGTAGCCAAGCATTTAAGAACCGGATTTCTTTGTTATGCCCCTTGACTTTTTCTCCCATTGTATATAAAATATTCTACCTCAAGCTTATACCAGTGTATTGGCATCTTAAAGGACCTCCAAAAATGTGCGTTCTCATTTTCCAGACGAATTCCAGAATGCCAAATTCTTCAGCCATATGTTTAGTTCATAGATTCTCAACCACTGTACGTAAACGAAAAATTCACCGTCAACGAAACTTATACCACGACATTGGCATCCTAAACGACCATCAAAAATTTGCATCCTTATTTTCCAGAAGAATTTCAGAAGGCCAAATTCTTCAATCATATATGAAGTTGACATATTAACACTTTCGTCCACTGTGTCTACATGAAAAAATCTCTCTCAATCAAACTTGTATCAGGACCTTAGTATCTTAAAGGACTTTTAAAAATGTGTGTTCTTACCCTTCAGACTAATTTTAGGTTACATATGAAGTTGGCATATAACACTTTCGCCCAGTGGGCCTAAACGAAGAATTCTTCCTCAACCAAACCTGTACATAGAAGAACCTTCCAAAATGTGAATCCTTATTTTTCAAACGATTTTCAGAGCGCCAAATACTTCAGCCATATGTGAAGTTGGCATGTAACATTTTCGAAGAATTCTCCCCCAACCAAACTTTACCAGGATATTTATATCTTAAAGGATGTTCAAAAATGTCCATTCCCATTTTTCAGACAGACACAAATAAATAAATTTGCTATTAATTGTTTTAACGCAAAGCACGTAAAATTGAATAGAAATAATAAAAATAGTTACAATTAATGAAGCGAAAACAGATATCATTAACTAGAAGATTGCAAATTAACCTCTTAATAGTAAAGTTTTTAAATTTATTTACTGAGTTTAAGAAATTTTTATTTTGGTATGGCACATCCATGCCACTCATACAACTAATGACTGCAATTATAACTGATGAAAAATTTGGACGAATCAACGCTTTAATCCAAGTTGAAGAACTGAATACGAGCAGGCAAATCATATATTTTGAGCCATCAGTTTTCTTCAATTTATAAAATATGAACATTAGTCTTAAAGATATAAAATCTACAAAATCGTAACCATGTAGCAAACGTTTGCATAACCAAAAAATAGAAATAACATTACCTTAACCCCATAGCTCTGTAAAACGATTAAGTCCAGGAGGTCTCCTTTGAAAATGCGATAGATTTTCGGGTTTACATTGTTTCCTATATTCAAAATGGAGACCAAAAAAAAATGGAATTCCAGTGGCTTCAATGCCCGGTCCAATTACAGCGCATTATGGTTATGGCGAAGGCGACAGTAACTGTGAATTTAAAGTACGTTTTTTGTGCCAATTTTTTATAAAAATTTCTACACTTAAAACGAATATTGGTTACAACGAACACGTTTTTAGCTGCCACTGATCGAATTTGTTCACAACTTTCCACGTCTATAATGAGAAAACCAAAAAAATGTCAAGATCCCTCCCTTGATTTTTAAAAATCAACAAAGGGGCATCTTTGACTCCGTTCAGACTATAAGAACCTTAACTTGTGTCAGTTTCGGAAAATTTGATGATGGAAAAAGCTTATGGCTAAGCTTGATTGTTGCACCACAAATATTTAGACAACTAGGAGTCGTCATCGTAATTCATGAAGCTACACCTTAACATTACGGATTCGGGCCATTATTTTGCGCAACATACTTTAGCGTCGCGATATGTTTCGGCTCCAACCCGAAAGTCATATTTTTTTTTCTTTTTCATTAAATTTATATCACCAGTAATTTAGACGTGAGAATATCTGTTTTTTGCATATTTATCATTTTCCCATATCTTAGTTAAAGGAGTAAAAGTTTTAAATGTTTAATTAAGTTTAAAAAAGTGTATATCTTACAGAAAAACTTTACAACGGATATAGCGAACTTCACTTTCAGAAGACTAAAATGTCCGGTCTACTGTACCTTTATTTCTTTGAGTGGCAGTTTTCCCGCTGTGCTGATAAATATTTCAACTACTCTGTAAGTCAAGTAAAAGCTCTTCAAACTGACGTTCGGAGTCGTCTTAAACAGTTAGTCCCTTCGTCAGTCTAAGAGTGCAATGTAAGCGTATGAGTAGGTAAATTTTACACGACAAAAGCTAATTTTATCTAATGATTAGTAAATATTGCAAAACATAATCACGGTAAATGGATAGGGGAATATGTGGAACTGAAAAAGATTCATCCCGATAATGCGAATTTCTCAATACTAAGAATGAGACTGCCATTATGTCAGTTTTATTATTGGAATTCAACTGTGCTCTAAATTTTGATTAAAATACCTTTAATTTGAGTACTTGCCCTTGAATATGTTTAGGATGGTCTGAAAGAACCATTTTTTTTGGTTATATTCCCTAAATTAAGCAAAATATTATTGTTATAATTGTCATAAAAAGCTCTAAAAGTGGTAATGTTTAATTTAAAATAATTTCAAAGCTTAATAAATTCAGTGCTTACGCGCTTGCAGGGAGAAACGACATTACTCCCAATTTATTGGTTTGAGATATCAACTGCTTTTTAACAAATCGCTACTATGGAAATTTGTTATAACGGCAACATCCGTCTTAAGGACATAAACGATCATAGCAAAAACATTCTCGTTTATACCAATATTTAGAGATGTTACGTAAATTCAATTCAATCTGTGAATTACATCGAATTTTGGGCTGGAAGTCAGGCAAGAACGGCGATAACATCGTATAAACTTAGTTTTGACCTAACTTCATCCAAATTGTTTTTTCTTGTGATCACAGAAGTGCGACAGAAATACTGCGAAAGGAACTGCTGTGAATCGCAGCTACTTAGCAAATTAAATTTAAAATCCATTTTAAAACTTAACAACGTCAGACTTCAACTTCGAAGTTGCTTTCATAGTTTAGTGGCACAAAACTGCATAGTTGTGCTATATTAAAAAAGTTTTATTTGTGTATTTTAAAATTTTATTCAATTCTGCCTATTGCACCTAAACTAAATTTAAATCAATTAGGAAAAAGATATTAGTCGTTGTGTAATTGTAAAACTCAAAAAAAAATCGTCGTTAATTTTAATAATTTTCGAATAACAGCAAAACATATGGCGGCAGATAGCATCCAAGAAGAAAAGTAACAAACAATAAAACCCTGTAGCTGTAAAATCTGTAGCCACAAAGTCAGGAAGGCAATGAGAGAGCAGCAGCAGAAAATGTACTCACATTTCATATAGGAATAGGAACATAGCAATGACAGTTTGAACGAAATGTAACTGTAAAACCTGTAGTCACAAAATCAGTATATAATATAGGAAGGCAATAAGAAAGCAGTAGAAGAAATTGTGAGTGTCAATAGAAATAGAGTAATGACAGTTTAAAAGGAACAAGAAGAGAGAAAAATTTGCGGAAGCGATAGCGTGAGTGAGCGCACTATGTAATAGAAGAGAGAGAGATATCGTTATACATGACAGGGAGCGACAGGGTTGATGATGATTGCCTTTCAATTTACTCTTCTTCACTTCGCATTTTGAGGCCAACGCCGAAATAGTTGTTAGAAATTTGGAGTCATCACACTGTTATTCACTCACAACTTAGCCTTTCGGAGCGTATAGTAAAAACGTAATCGTAATATTTGTTTTGTTACATTGCGATTATTGTTGTTATTGGGGAGGAGTAAATTTAGTGTTTCAGAATGGAGAGAAGAAAAAATCGTTCGTAGGTCACAAGTACTACATGAATCAAACAAACGACAGCCGTAAATAAACACACACACACCCTAACGGATCAACAAATGTAAGTCGTTATGGGTTGTTGTACAGTTGACATTGTAATAGGTTTCGATTATATGAGAGGCATAAACATAACGTAGACAGGGATGATCAACTATTTTGCAACAATATTACAAATCTCCAGTTAGACAAACTGTACAAAGTAGGAAGTTGAGTTTGCTAAGATTTTTTTTTTTTTTTCTCATCTTCAATAAAATATTTGTCTCGGCAGAAAAATATTCTTATAAAAGACAAAAAGAAAAACAAAACCAAATAAAGTTTAAAAGTTATGACGATGTATCCAGTGTGGAATTAATGAAACAATGAGGTGATGTAAATCGATTTAATTATGAGAACTTAAGCACAACAATGTTTCATTTAGTGTAAGGGTGAGGGAGTGATTATTGAACAAAACTGAGCACAATTCAGAGCAAAAATAAGTCATTCGTTTAATAATTAATAATAAAAATAAAATTATTATTATTAAATAAAATTATTTCTTTATAATTATTTTTGGTATTGTAATGCAGTATGGAGAAATTTACCGTACACAAATTTTGACGGGGGAAGAAAGCGTTAATCTGGAAAACAAAGATATTCTGAAGAAATATACATATGCATAGAAAAGCATTTCTTTTTTTTATTCTGGATTGTATTTTTTTTTTTTTTTTGTAATTTAATTCGAATATTAATCGAATTTTGCTCGTAACCCAACAGCACCTATACAATGCGGGGTACAGATTGCTAAAACTATCTGTTGAAAGAATTACAGATTGTCCGGTTGCGATGCTGCGTGAACTACAACAGTGGCCCATGATTGTTCATCTACCTCGCCTTTGTCGTCAGTAACATACGAGTAAATATTACCTTAGAAAAGAGGAATATAATTTTGCTAGCAGACAGGTGCTTTTAACGGCTTAGTAATAAATTTTATGACAAAACCCAATTATACCACATACTATTTGCTACCTGTACTAATATAAAAAATTAATATGACGAATTTGATAAGGCCTGAAAACCAAAACACTTGGAATTCATTTCATTCGAACAAGGTGCTTCGGATAAGTGGAGCAATTGAATAGCCACCCTCGCAACGGCTCACTTCGCCAACTATTTAACGCTGTAACAAATTGTGAATTACAAACTTGTTGCTCATCCCTGGTTTTGGATGAAACCTACATATGAGCAACTGACTACCAATGTGTGTTACATGAGTGGTGGTGGTGGAGACTCCGGCTATGTCAGTGATGATGACTTTTATAGTGGTTGTGCGGTGTACAGCCAACCATCAAACTCCTATTAAGGAGAAGAGTGGGAATGCTTTACTACGTTTCCATATGACTTCAAGTTTATTGTGTTGCTGCCTTCGGAGGTTTCCACTTATATAGATAGACACTGGTCATGATGGTAAGGGTGGTTTTACAATGTGTTTTTTTGTTTTTTCGTTTTGTCTTTAATTTCTGACGAGTATTTTTAGGTTACTCCATAGCTAAGGCATTTTATTGCTTCGAGTCGGTTCGTGCAACAAAATATAAACGAATGCCTGGTTTCAAATGCTAAATATAAATGAAGTCATCAATATGACGCTGCTCAGCAGCCTCGAAATTTATTATCGTTGCACAACTGATGGCCGTGATTATGTTGATTTTTGTTGGACCAAAGAAGTATAAACTAATGAAAACCCATTTTTAGCAAATCGATAGGAAAACATTGACACACTTATGGTCGATAAATGGCAAGGACTAAATATCGTAAAAAATTGGCCGAGGCCACGAAGCAAACATTTGCTTGGCGGTAATAAGGTATGACTAAAATTTAGCACGTCGCAGCAACTGCGCTAGCGATAAGGAGCCACCAGTAAAAATGTGGAAACGAAAATCAAATTCCCACTGCATCCCATAAGAGGAAGGGCAGGGAGAGTTTCTCACATTCAGTAAGAGTGTACTATGCTTAATAACGTCAGTACAAGAAATAATTACTGGTATCGAACAGCATCGAAATTGCAATCGATAAGTGACGCACCGACCTTGGTAGGAAATTGCTAATACTAAAATACTGCGGTTTGTATCGGTGCCCAACATTGTAAGTAATATTGTGAACGTACACCTTCCATTTGTCATTAGAGAAATCATGGACCATATTAAAATTGTATTTTCTAAAATAGCCAGCTAACTAAAAGAATTGTCAATTATACTGAAAAGTTAGGAGACAAAAACGTTTTATATGCGAAAAGTATTTATTATTGCTGGAATATCACATTAGAATAACCAACGTGCTTATCGTCTAGATAATATGATTGTGATAGTTGTACTATATCAGTTGGAAGAAGTACATTGTAGCTGACTTCAAAAGTGCAATTATGTAATATGAGATTATCTATTTAGTGGTTCCAAAACCGTCGGTCTGCCAAGGTTGGCAGCTGTTAAATATCTGTCATCTGAAGTGATATTTGCTTATTGAAAGGTTTGCCATTTAAAAATATGGATCGTCTAACAAACGAAGGATGCGTAAAAATAAAACTAGCTACAACAGTGGTGATTCAAATGTGGGCTTATAATTAAACAACATTTTCTTCAGCGATAAAGCCCGTCTCTCTCTCGGTGGTTACGCCAGCAAGCAGGATTGTCGCACATGAAGCTGGGAGAACCCAGAAGTGATTGTAGCAAAGCCACTGTATCCGCAAAAAGTAACCATTTGTTGCGCCGAAGTCATTGAGCCGTATTTTTTTCGAGAATGGCACTGGAGGAACCTCAAAAGGATCAAATAATATAAACCATTGTATTATAACGAAATGAAATTTTTTCCTGAATCATAGCTTTATGCGTGTTTTATTTATATATCTTTACCTAAAAACGAAAAATGGATAACTCCATATAAATGAAATGAGAATAAGATTTGGCCTTTAAGCTTATAAGCTGCAATTTGTACAATAAATGAAATGAAATGAAATAAACATTTATTTTGAATAAAAACTATTTCCTGATCCTTCTTGTCTGCAACATGGAATCTATTGTTGCTCCATTTGTCCATGTTCTTCACAAATCCTTGATTTTGTGTGGTATTTAATATATTTTACAACATGATATTTTGATATTTTCCGTTTCACTTATTATATTCGCTAATAACTGAGCGATATGGCCCTGTATGGTTAACATCATTACAATATAATGAAAAAAAAAATTAAATATAATAATAAATTATTTCAGGTCAGGTAACCTTGGGGCGTTGAAGCTCAGCCATAAGCGGCCTGGCTATTATGCATGCAGTTGCTCCATCTTGCCGGAAGCAATTGTTTTTGAAACGGATACGGGTGAAAAAAATCTTTCGACATCTTTAAGTAACGGTTTCCATTGACATTGTGTTTGTAGCACGATTCGTGCGCCAACCACTATTGAAAGCTTTTAGTGAAAGTGGTAGATCTTTATGCCCTCAAGTTAAACCAATATGCAATGATCATTCTAATATGGGCTTTAGTTTGGTAATTCGAATAAATGAAAGTTTAATCTCATAGATGGGCGTTCGCATACCAAAACTTTTATAAAACTATTGCAAATTAGGAATACTCACAACATCAACAAAGGAACGTCCAGAAAAATTCCACACATATTGCGTTACATGCTATCAGGTTTTCATATTATATATAAAACGCATGGCCTTGTTAAACACTGGATGAATTTTTCTCATAAACAACAGGTTCTGTTTCGGAAAATATTTCTAAGCCATATTGAAATATTGGCAAAATTAAAGCTTGAATTATTTCATTTTCATTCTGCATGATCTTTAAAAATCCAAAGTTCCCAAAATGCAATAACTTCCAAACACAATCTGATGTCAATTTGAAGAACACCCTCGGCGACACCTCTTTGGGAATGAAGAGAAAACAATGAGAAGACATGATCGAAATTTTTTTTTAGGTTGGTTGACATTGACACGGAGGACGCCAGCTTTCTACATATGGTAATTAGTATTTGCCATACTTTCCTGCAAAATTATTTGTTTGCCGAATTGAATTCTCTAAAGTGTTGCATTAGTTCTACTTTTGCGTTTGCACAGCAATACAGCTGACCTTTGAATTTTTTTTTGTACTAAGAAATACGATAAAACAATGACACCAAGTCGAAAGCAATACGAAGAGAAAATAAAGAAAAGTGACGAATAATATCATATTATTTCATTTGCAAAGTTGCTAAAATATGGGCTCACAGTCACCACAAAATTGGGCGAGTGCAAAATGTTTGAAATAACGAATGCACAAGATCCTGAATATTGTAACAGGTTTTATAAAGACGCCGTACTAAATTCGGAACGTTTTCCCATTTGTGGGATGATGTATTGAGTTGAGCACTCTTTAATATAAACGGGTATAATAAATACTTGAATTACTTTGAATTGATATTATTCAAATTAAATTGAAACCAAGATTTCAGCAAGGCAGTGTCAACAAATATGGAATATAGTAAAAAAGAAATTCATTATTTCCCCAATATATGGGTTACGTTACGTGGGGTTGGAAAGGTAAGGTTTCGTACTCCAAAGACTACAGAGACGGTTTCCTGATTGCTTTGCCAATTTTTGTTCGAGGGCGCGTGAAAAAATGTACAGTAGCAAAAACAAAATGTGCCTTATTTTAGTTTGTCTCCGATAAAATTGTTAAAGTTGCGAATAAATTTTATGATCCTAATACTGTAACAGCCAATCATGGTTGCAGTAGTGAATCCTTTTAAGGTTCCGCCGGCGTCATTTTCGAAAAAAATACGGCTCAATGACACCTGCGCACAAAACAGTTACTTTTTTCGGATGCATTGGTTTTTCCACAATCACTTCTGGCTTCTCCGAGCCCCATAACTGAAAATTTTGCTTGTTGACGTAACCACTGAGTGAGAGATGAGCTTGATCACTGAGGAAAATTTTGTTCGTTTGAATCACCAATTTTGTAGTAAGTTTTAACTATTTCTGCGAGTTCTTCGGCAAGCATTTCACCGAATAAATAACATTTCAGATGCAGTTATTTAACAGTTACCAGCCTTGCCAGGCAGGCGATTTTAAAACTACTAAATGCATAACCCTGATCAATGCCCAGACGACCAATCGTAATGCGCCACATGTAATTGGCTTAAGGTGCCCTAATAGGCGATAACCTCCTGACCACATTACACACACCAAAAATATCTTTATAGTTCCGTTTCTATTATATCACCTCCAATTCTAGCCGGCAATAATCGCAAGCATTATATCACGTACTTCCTCTTCTTATTATCTTCAATTTTTCCGTTTTATTTTTGGTCGTTTGCACTATTTCACCATAAAACCAAATTAGGCTAAACTTAAATTGATGTATCACAACGAAAGGAGTAAAAAAATAGGAAAGAAAACATCGTCCAACCGACAACGGTTGGATAGGTTTTTGCTAATTTATTTTGTTGTTGTTTGGGTCTTCTTTCGCATATGCTTATTTTTGCAGTTAACTGATTTTGACGTACAATGACCGATGAGCTCCATACAAGGCAGATATGAGCGAAACAAATCTAAAAGCTGCAGCAAAAAGCAACACAACAGACGTCACCGGCGACTTCTAATGCAGCAGCACAACAAAGGGACAAACAGGCACACAAAAATAACTACATATGTAGTTGAAAAGCCATTGGCATTGGAGTCTTCGTCGTAGTTGTTGTTGCACAAGTCGCTCGTAGTGCGGTTGTAGTAAAAAATATACAAATGAAATAAGCCGAATGATTAAAAACAAAACAAATGAGTGCTTTGTCAATCCGTGTTTCCGTATTCGGTTTTCGGTATTTGCCTTTTTTCTTATAATAGTATTTTTATCTATTTTATATTTGTTTTCTTTCCTCTACGCCAATACAGCTTTGTGTTATTATTTTCGTTTCCATTTAGAGACACATAAACAAATGTATTTTTCTTTGAGGTCTCATCACAGTAGTCTAATTCTCTCTGAACTTATTTTCGCATAGTGTTGCCATATTACGGATTGTCAGTTGGTGGCAATTATAAATAAATCTGTTTTCTTGGTAGATTCTATAAAAATAATAGCCTGTAGCCTTACATTAATAGTTAAGGAAAAATGCCAAAATCAAGTTATAATTCTGCTACAATTTATGGAACAAATACACTCTGTGGACGTAACTTTAAATTTAATATTGATATGACTTTCGCTATTCCGTCGACATGGCATAATTATTTCTTCCAATCTCCTTCATTACCGACACTGTCAATAGAGTTAATCATACAATCCGTCAAGATCCACTGTGTTCCCCTTTCACTCAGTCTACAAAAGACGGTATCTGCATAAAGGGCATACAAAATTTTATCGATTTTACGAAAATTGCTAATTTTTTGCGAGCTGCATCATTTCAAACTAAATAATCCAAAACAACATTTTTCTTAAATAAAATTCCCGATAACATTACCATAGTCAAAAATGTAAATGTGTACTTTATCAAATTAAAGTAAGTATTAAGGATGGGCTTTGTATGGTAATTTAAAAACAGAGTCGAATACAAAGGCGGCTTTAAAGCCCTCTTCGATTCACATTAACAAATGTTCAGCAAGAATGTTTCTTGTAGATACCGCGGTTTAAGAAGAAAGCAATCCACCAGGAATTTACCATTGCATCGCACGCCTACAGTTCGGAATGTTGACTTTTTTTCTCCGGATAACGGTCAAAAGTGTAAATCACTCATCAACAGGATCAAATTTAACCTACAGTTATATCAGCAACACCATTGGCATTAATAGTTTAATATTTATTTAAGGATATGATTATCCCTTTAATTTGCAATAAAAACATATTCATACAAGAAATCTGGCATCTCTAGAAGTGCCGCTTTCAATGTTATTGTGTATTTGTTGTTTTTTGTCGTCTTTCATACTTTTTTTATTCACTTAATTTTCGACTTTTTCAGCTCCCCTATTTAACAATAAGAAGTGTTTTTTTCCAATATCGTCATCGCTCTTTTTGGAGATTTATCAAAATCTCTTAAACACTTATTTTTATTATTTCAAATAATTTTGAAATTATCTTTTACACGCATCATCACTTGTTTCTGCACACATTCGGGCATCTCATCTCTTATCCAACAAATTTTTCTTTCTTTGACACACGAACACACACACACACACACACACGCATCATACGCAACTCTTACTCTAGAAAAACTTCACATTTTCCACATTTTTTCCTTCTTTCCTCCTGTACTTTTTTTCCTTACAACCTTCTTGCCGCATCTAAATAAATTCACTTTTACCACGATCCATTTTTTTTAAAAACAACAATTTACCTTTTTCCCAATCCAAAAATTTTCGACACGTAAAAGGGAAATTTTCACGTTTCACTTGGTTTCTTGCGCTTTTCTTTATTTCAACCGAAAAACAAAACACCGAACAAAAAAAGAATACTTCATCGCCCGTCGTTGTGACCGCTGTGTGTTTATTTGCTATGACCACACTTTTATTTCTTCCGTACGCAACGCGACGTTCAAAGCCAGACGAAAGCTCACTAAAGACTGCTGTTGTCGGCCACAACCAAAGAAGAAGCAAAAAAGAGAAACGCCGTACGAATGTCGTGTAGAAATGTCAATGGCTTTGGGATTTGTTAAATTTTCCGACAAGATTTCATCAAATGGCCGGTGCCATTTTATATTTCTTCCATTTAAGGTCGTGTTATTTGTTTAAATAATTCGATAGTTTAATACAAAATCACTTTAATTTATATTATTTTCAATTTATTTTCCACGAGAAATTAACTTCACTCCGACGAGCCTATAAAAATTGCGCGTGTAGACTTTTTCGTCTTTGTTTTATACTGACATTTTGAAATACAGTACAACATTTCAACTCAGAGTTGTATTTAGCAATTAAAGTAGACTAGCCGGTACGGCAACCTTGAGGGAGTTTTGCCGCAAGTTTGCAACTAAAAGACCCCCGGCACATAGTCTTTGTTATACTTATTGCTTAGGCTTCCGTTTAACATTTTTGTTCAAGATTAAAAGTAAATATCACATTCTTTTGTTTCAATATTTAAAAATATTGTATTGTGAGATGACAGGTGCTGTTAATAATCGAAGATGTGTGTGTGTTGAAATTCATTTGCTCATAAAACAGTAAACATTTCCATTGGAAATTATTGTTAAGAAAAATAAAATCAAAATGAAAACAACGCGCTCTCAGATTGGTCTGACAGATTAAGCCCATTTCAGAAAATTAACAAATGCTTACTATAAAGATTTAATTAAATTATCCACAAATAGGGTTGAATCCGCCAAATCTGTTGGTTAGCGAACTCCAAACGCTGCAAGGAAAGGAGTTTTGAATAACCAAAATTGAAAACTATACTGTGGAGCAACCTCACAAAAAGGAATTCGATTTGAGGTCAATACAAGAATTCACTAAGGACGTCCCTGGTCTGACGATGCAGATAATTTGTGCTGTGGCAACACCGCGTCTCCCGAATTGTAGGAAACAGAAAACAAAACAAAGACGTGGAAAGAAACAATAAAATTACCATTGTATAGATTTTGCGGAATGTCGAACAATTTTATAATTTCGGTAAAAAAAAACATGATCAGAAAATAAATAAAAGTCCATTGAAGCGGCAGAAGTAGCACACCATTGTGTGTCATTTGCGTGAATTGGTCAGTTCCGAAAAAATATACCGAGAGATATATATGTATTTATATAAACTCTTACGGATTACCAAAAAAAATCGTTCAAGTGCCAAATGCGAAACTAAGAAGAAAAGTTAATAAGGAATCGATCTTTTAAAGTTTTTTTTATACAAAAAAAAAAAACCTTGTCATAATTAAACCATCCATCCGTTCAACAACTACAAGGGAAAGTAATGCAATATAGTGGAATAAATTTATCGATAGGATTACCAACGTACAAAACAAAGAAGTTGAAGAAAAACAAGCAACTATCGCATTATCAGCAAGGGACAAGTCGTACGCGACGTTCTTGCAAACGCCGTCATACGCGTATAGATTAGTCGCCACAAAATGGACAACATTGATGTCAACTATGGGCCACACCTCAACACAAGGCACCAGGTGCTTGCCAAATACAGTACTGCGCTTAAGCAATTGCGTTCGTTTGCCGAGAAAACCTATGAGATGCGCCCGTATGTCTTCGATAATTATGTGCTCTTCCAATATTTTCAACACCGCACCAACAGCGACGGGGACTCGTCACCGGGTTCCGACGATAATGTTGGCATAATGAATTTCTCGCCCATGACCTATTTGAAAATGGAGTTACTTCATCATATATTGGATCGCAGACGCCAGATAATGTATTGGTTATTCTATCTGTTGTTGGCTTTACTCTGCGTGTTTGTATATCGCCATGAAACGTCCGCATCAGTTGCAGAGCGCAGCGTTCAGTCGATAGTTTATCCCGGGATGCGTATATGGCGTCGTATGACCCTACCATTGATTGAACGATTTCCACGCCTTACCGAGTTGTATGATGAGTCCTGCTTGATGGGGAATCCCTTTTTTCAAGTGGACGATTTAAGTTGCTCCCCGTGTGCTCACGTTGAGGGAGTTTTGGAGGTGACTGGTTCTTTGAGCAATAGTCGTCGCAATGAAAAACACACTAATAGTGACAATGAAGGAGCGGATAGCGGCGGCGATAATGATGAAGGCGAAGTAACATCAGTGAATAGGTTACCTGCTTCGGAGTATGTGCCTTTTGTATTTAAGGTAGGTTACATTTTGGGAATGCATCTTTTCTTTAGTGTTTTAATATACAATTTTTGTGGTTTCTAATTCTCGATGAAGGTGAGAGCAGAAGAGAATAAAACAAGACAGTAACGTGCGATATTTTTCTCCATTTCTTGTTTAAATAGAAACAATTGATTCCATAACGTGGCAAGGTGTACCATTCCACCTTGAGCTATCAGCGCCAAGTTTAGATCCAACGTCATTGTCTGATTTTTTTCAGATATTCTGATGCTTTGCAATAAAATAATCCCGTAATTTAAATATTTGTACTCTAAGAGTTCATTTGCTTAACTGGATATTTCCAAAATAATGGTGACTGCTCGTAGTAAGGATTTTTCTTTTTCAAATTGTTTGTGTGATTGACATCAATGTTTTCTCAGAATTACCGATGGTGCGGTAGGATTGTAATTTACTGCGCCTTACACTGCAAACAATATATTCTATTTGATTTTGTTGAATTATATAAATCGGGGCAGTGTTATTACTGTGTAATATCCGGTTTTTCTTGAATAATCGGACGGTCGAATTGTACATATTTTCTTCCTCAATTTTTTAAAGAATTTCTAATATTACAAATTACATACAAAACAAATTTCTTTGCATCCCATGAATGGGGTACCACCTGGGTTGTCATATCAAATTATCTAGCATGCATTCTATAATTGTGCCTTTTGTCCGTAAAATTCATTTTTATGCTAATATCTGAATAATGTGTTACGACAGGGCTCCCTCTATCGGTGGAGAATTGCTCCATTTTTACCTTCTATGAAATTTAGTGATGAGAATGCTATCCCGAAAATGTGGGCATTAAAAGTAAATCTGTTTAAATGTTGTGTACAAATTTTAAAGTATCATTCGATTCATATTCTTCTCAAAAAAATTGTATTGACGTTCTGCTTTTTTAGGACAATCTATAATTGTATTTTCTGCACTAAAAATTCAAGGGAGTAAAGTTACAAGTGTATGAGTCGATATCCGTATTACCCATGATCGTGTTGATATTTAGATATGGAGCATTTCTAATATTTATCAATCGAATGTAATCCTTCTCTCATTATGCCATCAATTTTTGCATCCTTTAAGAGTACTTTTGGTTGTGGACACAGTTTTTTACTCCTATAGCTTTATGGTCCGATTTAACCAGTGTTAGTCTAGATGTTAGCTTGGTCTTATTTGTCTCGTTTTCATTGTATTTAGTTTTTGTACAATGTGAATTTGCTCTCTTTGATTTATGAGCCATTTCTATCTTATTTTTTATTATAAGTACTCAAATACGCCAATTTATTTGAGGAACAAGGAGTATATGCGATCGTTTTGAATATTTTTCTAATATTTTTTTGCATTTTCTTATTTTTTATTCTGCATATCGTTCCCAACAATTCTCAGTATGTTTCTTATGTTAATTTTGTTGGTTTCGTGTTTATTGCCGTATTAATAGTTGTCCTCTTTCAGAATTTTTCTGTGTCAATGCCAACGTACCAAAGTTATCCTGCTCTATCATGAATTGAATTTGAATGAATTTCAAATTTTGAAAGGTACCACTCGTTTACAATATACCACCAACATATTCCGTCAATTTCTTGTCACGTCAGTTTAATCGAAGACTCTAATAATACCTCCATCACAATGCATGCCTTTTCGTTGTTCGTGTGCAAGAACTTCCATGAATAGTTTCTTTGGAATATTGGCATAGTATTATAGTAGAATTTATAGATATACAGGGTGACGCACCAATTGTGCCGCAATAAGAAATCTATTTTTCTTTTTATGTTGTAGAAAATGAACCCGATCAGAACACTATTCGCCTAAATTATTGTTTTAATGGGCTGTTTCAATTCAGTCAAATTCTTTAATTTCGTTTTGTACACATCTTGCTTGACGTAACCCTACAAAATAAGATTTGGAGTTTCTGTGGAGTTTCTGGATGTTAATTTGTTCGGGAATTTTCGCTGGAGTTCCGCGATAAGCGGTCTGGCCAATGTGCAGTTGCTCCATCTTGTTTGAACGAAACGTTTTTGAAACGGATACGTCTTAGGGACAGTTCTGGTTAAAAAAAAAAACTCCTTTAACATCCTTAAATAACGGTCTCCATTGACAGTTGACAGTAGCATCATTCGTGCGCCATCCTGTCTGACGCATTCTTGACGTTATACGTTGAATTCTTCATGTTTTCACAATCTTCATACAAATTCCCGAAATCCATTTGCTGCTGAATTAAAAAAAAAATTCAAAAATATAACCAAAAACAGAATATTAACAATTTCGACTCAGGAATTTAGCCCTTATTGTGGATAATTGCCTAAAATTTTAAAATAAACATTTGCCAGTTTTCTCAAATAAGTTTAAATCTGACGGACCAACCTGTTGATGTGCCAAGTCCTTAACTCAATATTTTCATTGAAAGAAGAAGAAGAAAACACTCAAATCACGATATAAAAATTTATCACCGTTAGGGATTTCCTTGCGTATTTTGGTGAGTCGACGTCTTGTTATTAAAGTTTTGATTGTCCGTAGGTAAGCCTATTTAAAAAATGTGTGTAGTACTTATCCTATATTATATTGTTATTATATCTATGGTAGTTTTTTTTTTTTTTTGTTGAAAAGGCCTAAAAGGCACTACTCGTTTTTTTTCATAAAATGCATACACAAAGTTAGTTCTATAAAAAGTTAACAAATTCAAAAATTCCTGCAATTTGCGGTTATTGACAATTACTTTTTAAGATCTTCCTTCACAAATATTTGAAATAGTTTGAAATTTTGTAGATATCCGAAAGTAATTTTTTTGAAAAAATTTACCCACCGACCTAGAGAATAAACTTTACTGCTACACTGTTTGTATTTTCAAAATTTAATCGTTTATTTCAACTGCTTTTCTTACAGATTAATCAAGAACCAATAGAACTTGAAGATTTCCACAACGTTTATGCAAGCAATCATGAAATCTTCCAACGCGATGCATATCGTGTCCAATCGACAAATCGTGATGTTACAAATCTCGAAGAATTGTTCAATCAGTTCAATCAAACCATCAAAACGCAAACTCACAATTTGTGGCGCTGCAATCGGATGTTGCCGGCGCGACTCCTACGTCAATTGATTGCACGACCCACAACCCTACCTAGTAGTCTAGCACTGGAACGCTTTATGGCCATCGATACACCACAAGCACCCTCGTATACTCTGCCAGATACAGAGTGTCCTCATGTCTACATACAACAAGCATTAGGTACACGTTTCATTATACTCCGACCGACCAGTGAGTGTCGTCATCGCTGCCGTACATTGTCAATGCGTTTGCCACAATCTTTTGTGTGTAAGTAAATCTATAGCAATAGTTGGAAAGGGTTTTTAACAGTATTATTTTATATTCTGGAATTTTTTTTGCAGTAAGTTACAATTGGTGGTATTGGAAACCGATCTCTGCCCCTGATCCAGTATCAGATTCTTTGTCTATTAGTCTTATTGGATCATATTGTTAGATTAGTCAACTGCTATCGAAAGCAAAGATTAAGAATTTTATCATTTCATCGAACATACAGTTAAGATTTTAAGAAAACTTTATAAATTCTCAGAGCTCTTTTGAAATCTTCGCCCGCAACCAAAAAAATCGCATTTCGTAGCAACAACAGCAACAATCACAAATCAAATAAAAAACACCAAGTAATTATTCACACATTTTAAACTTTATTTCAAATTGTTTAGATTTGTTTGACATTTCCTTCCCCCAAATTACATTCTTCTTCCTTAAATATAAAGACCTTTAAATCATAGTTTTTTAAAGGCATTTATATATACATATATATATATATATATATATATGTATCCGTTTTGTTTTAAGATTAAGGACTGTTTTTACACTTAAGTATTCAAATATTTTTGTACCCTTGTATTCATTTGTTTAAGAATTCCACAATGAATTTCTACGTTTTATTTAATTTAACCAAATAAAGCAGAACGAACGGCGCTTATAATGAGAACGGCATATATTTTTTCAATATTTACATTTTAATATTTGTAAAAAAAAACAAATTAAATATTTAGTTGTAAACAAAATAACACCATAATTAATGTATATTCAAAAGAAATTTAATTTCAAAGTAAAAACAAACTATATTTTAACAGATGAACAGAAGGTGATGAGTTTTTCCTTTCACGGCACTGTCATCTAGATAGATACCGCATCCGCAAATGACAGATTCAGTACGAAAACAAATGACGTTCGAGTATATTATCCAAGAAGTGTCCCTTTGGGCTCAAAATTTTGCCGTTTTCTGGGTGGTCTAGAGTTCGATCAAAATGGCAATTGTGGATACTTATAATAACCTCATGTATAAAATTTAAACAGAAATCTAATAAATTGTTTCTCGCATTACTGTTGTTAATTGGAGTGATCTCGCTTGTGATGTTATGATATTTAAAAAACTAACGAGTTGGTCTGACAGATTTCACCACTAAAGAATATTTACAAATGTTTAACATGAAAATTTAACGAAATTAATCCGGCCTTATCAGTTTGTCTGTTGGAGCAATTTGGCAAATGTTTAGTAAGCAAATTTAACTAAATTATCAGCAATTAGGGATAAATCTATCAGACGAATCTATGGCACTTTAGGAGATCGGTCTGATTTAAGGGGTGAAAGACTTCTAATAACAAATAGCCACTCGTAACATTTTCGACCAGTCTTGGAAAGCGAATGCGGCTTTATAAGCAAATCGGCAAAACTTCGCATTCAACATGCGGACTCATGAAAATATAAAATATGGCAACTCCAACATATGTTTTTGTTTACATTTTGTGGGGGAATGAAAAAGATGTGCTCCTAGCAAAATAAAAGTAAATAATAAAAGTTATTAATAAAAACTACAAAATATTTGTAACACGCCAATATACATTCACAAAGGTTGGTAATTAAAGTTAATAAATTCGCAGCCACAACAGAATTCACTTCGAAAAGCAGGCCAAAAAAATTACATAATCTTTTCCATGGCGTCTCCCTCAGGCCTCATAATATCGTATTTAGTAGTGTACAATGTAAACATGTACATATATTTTGAAGGTGCAAAATTTAATATTTTTATTTTAGATATGAAAGTTTACAGTTCAACATTGAAACGTTTTTTGGATATTATACCGGGTAAAAAACGTTTTGGTCCATATCGCTTTCTGCCTGTATTTTTTTGTTTAGGAGCAGCTCTTGAGTATTCCATGATAAATTGGACTGTGGGAGAAACAAACTTTTGTAAGTTACAGCTTATTAAGGAAACTTAAATATTAATGATTCTATTCTTTTTAAATAGATCGCACATTCAAAAAACGTCAAGCAAAAAATTACGTGGAGGATAAACTGCATCATCTAACTGCGGAAGCTAAAAGTCGCACAGCTCAAGAAAGTTCCTAAATCATTGTCAACGTCTTTAAATTTGTCACGTTCACAATGCCAGCTGGTGTCTCTTGGGGCCAATATTTAAAATTTATGACATGTGCAATGATTTCCATGATGGCTGGTTCCCAATTGGTGCATATGTACTATAATCCATTGAAAGACTTGGACAAATACATCGAAAACGAAATGGAGCAGGTGTCGAAAGCAACGGGCTTGAAGCTAACGGCAGCGAGCACGATAACCAAGGAGAATATTAAGTCGACGTAATATAATATTTCTTAGAAACACTTATAGGCAGTTTTAACAAACTAAATAATAATTGATTAAATATTTAGTTTACAATTTTTAATTAAGGGTACGTTAAAGACATTAATCTCTGTGTAGAGAAGAATGCGTTAAACAATTTCTACTTAATGGTTGTAATCTTCTATTTTCCCATTTAGGGTATAAGGAGGAAATATATCATTACATCGGTATATGAAATTCTATGACAGAATTGAAATTCATCCATTCGACCCAAAAATCGAATGCGTCACAAAAATATCCTCTAATACGACAACTATCATTTGTACTCACTCCTGTGACATAATAAATAAATGACATAATAAATGGTATTTTTTAGTGTGGTTCCAAAAGTCGGCTACATCTACGGCTATTTTGGCTATTTATGTTGTCTCTTCGGAAGGGAACATCATGAAAATACAAACTTTTGGGAGAAATAGATGTGTATTGTGTTTCAAAGAAACACCTGTCAAGATACTTATCTATATTAAAAAAGTACTCCAACATTGTTTTATATAAAAAGTGATTTTCTTACTTTAGTTTTATATGAAGAAGAAAAAGTGAAAGGTGGAAAGCTATTGCACTCCTTTCTTCATTGATGTGGAAGAACAATTTTTTACAAAGCTGCATTGCTAAAAATGTAATTCTTTTGTGGAAACAAATTTTAAATGTAGGTGCTGTAAATTTCGAATTTAGGTGAAAATGTTATATTTTGTTTTCCAATTCAAGTAGTATTTACTTTATGCATTTTGTAATTTGTTTAATATTGGCCAAAAGGCTTTAAATTACAAGACTGTTCAATAAATGAAATGAAAATGCTTTAATTTGAGGAGTAATAAGTCTTATATAGTATGTTTCGAATACAACTACTATTTCGAAATTCATCGTTTTCATTAAGAAAACGTCATAAAAGACTGCTGTTTGCAAATATCAATTAATATGCAGACTACAAAACGGCGACACAAGAAAGTCGTTCCGTCACTCGGTAGGGATTAGGGGATTGAAATATTATGCAGGTAAGTAAGCCCCATGATTAATTAGTACACAAATGTCGCAGTTTTAAAAAGTCTACTTTCTTTTCTGAAAGTGGCGATCTTCAAACCTGTCAGATTTTCCCTTGTTTGCCGGTATTTTTGCCATTTTTAGAAATAGGGTTTAATTTTTCAGATTCATCGGAATAACTGAATAACACATTTTGTTAACGAAGCATATGCAAATTTAATACAAATAAAGAATGCGAGCTTATAATAATAGTATTCGAGTACTCATTAGTTCCAAACTTCTATAAATATAGGAAACATCTGCGAACAACTATTGTGAATGGTTTCTATACTTTTGTTTATTATTTACTTGTTATTCCAAGTACATCCGAAGATTCACAAGGAAAATTCTAATGTTCACCTTGAATAATCTAAAATACCATTGTCGAACATGTTTAATAAAACTGGAAGATTCCAATGAAGGAGGGGATTCAACGAAAACGGTTTCCATTGCAAGTCTCCCCAACATCGAGCATCTCATACGTTTATGCTTGGTTCAGCGCTCATCCGACGTTACAGAATCTGATGTCCTGGGAAGACACATGCCGAATCTATGCCGTTTATGCGTTGAAAAGTGGCAGCATTTTTCTGAATTCTATCTGCTGGCTATTAAGAATAACGAGAAGTTGCTAAAAATTCTGCAGGAGTTGTTGAACAAGGATACACCGGGCAAGGACGAAAAAGAGGATGTGGTAAGGCGGTGGAAATATTAATTTATTGGGATATTTATGTAAACAATACGCAACAAGCGAAAGAGCAATGATCAAACAATATCCTTGGAATAGATTTGGCGGTTTGTTAGGTAAAATATTTATAAGCTAGAATATTTTATTTGACGCCTGTTGTCTACTCCGATGAAAATACTTCATCAACGTCAACAATTATTGGCATACACATTACGGTGTTATAAATTCCTACAGCTTAAGAAACATTGATGACGAATACCCCAAAATCTCGCTCACGGTTAAGCATTTTCCATAATCATATTGAAATTATCACAACTGTACACAAGAATTCTCGACAATAACGGCTTAGACGTACTCGAGACAACCAATTCACGGAACTGTAATATGGTATATAATTTCATTCGTCGTAAAAAAATTACAATATACCAAAATTAAAAACTAAACTTAAAATTTGCATTTGTGTACAATGTAGGTTTTAACTATTAAACTTATATATAAGCTTAATATAATTGAAATAAATAAATAATAAATTGGGTTCTGAAAATAGGATTGACGTAAAGTGCATTTAATTTCTTATAACTGAACTTAAATTATTAAGGGATTAATTTAACTTTTGTTGACACAAAGTTAAACAATTCGCATAATAGGCAAAGGGAATTCACTACATTTAGGCTATTATTATCAAGGGATTTCATTCATTAGTGCTATTCAATATTCTATCAGCCACACCCGATAAGTGTTTACCGTATCATGATAATAACTTTCAAAATCTCACTTCCAAGTTAAAGTTGTTAACGATTTAGGCAAATATAGCCTAATAATATATGTGGCATTATAATAGTTTCAGAAAAAGTTAAATAACACAGACAAAAATTAAATTCAATGTATGTCTCTTTATTGGCTACACAACCATCCATTATAAAAACTGTCAATTATATTATAAAATTATAAACGCGTCCCATTTTTATCCCACAGTCAAACGAAATATATATAGATACGGACGGAAAACTAGACTTCTGTGAAATTGAAAAATATGATACCGTTTCGCCTTTCTACCAAACTAGCCGACGAAATACGCCAAATAAAGATTTTCAACAGAGTGAGGACTTCGGAAAAGATTTAAACGACACTCTACAGTTTCAACAGGATGACAGCGTGTCATCCCCACCAAATTCGAATAATGCAAGTGATGAGGACTCGGCAGTAGGTGATGAAGATTTCGAAATTACAAAATCAACTCGAACTTCTAAAAGGAATAAGTGTCGAAGTAAACGTAAGGTTAGCCGTTCTAAAAAGTGTAAAACAAAAAATAAGGCAAGCTCCACAACATTTTCAAATGAATCCGAAGACAACAGCCCCAGCACTACCTCAAAAGCATTGAAAACTGCCACCAAAAAGGCACACTACCGTTGTATACCATGCAAAAAGTATTTCTATGAAATTCGTAAATACGAAGCTCACGTAAAGGCCGTACACGAAGGAGCCAAAAAACCGTATCAATGCAAAGAGTGCGACAAAGCTTATAAATTTCACAAAACTCTTATCGATCATATAGCCTTGAATCATTCGGATAAGCCTCTAGAGACTTACAAATGTGATATATGCAACAACATGTTTAAAACTCAGATCACGTTGAAAACCCATATCCTAAATAAACACCCTGTATCTGATGCCGAAAGTAGACGAATTATCTGCGATCAATGCGGCTTTTTGGCTGTCAATCAAATCTCGCTTAAGAAGCACATAAAGAACAGACACACAGAAGCAGAGGAATTGAAGTGTGATGAATGTCCCAAAGTATTTAAAAACCAGTATTATTTAAAATATCACAAGATGAACTTCCACAATCCGATGAATATAAAACCTTTTGCGTGTACGGAATGCAATATGGCTTTCACAAGACAGTCGCTACTGAACACCCACAAACGTAGCCACCTTGACATTGCCGAGCGGATAAGATGCGATTTTGAAGGCTGCGAAGTGCGTTTCTTACAACAGGCCGAAAAAAGGCGTCACATGCGTCTGGTCCACCTGAAGGTGAAGCAATATGTTTGTGATATTTGCGGAGCTGCTTTTGGAACAAAACCAACATTGCGACATCACCGTTATATTCATACTAACGAGAAGCCGTACAAATGCAATGTTTGTGGCCAAGGATTTCGGCAACGGTCAGCCATGAAAACTCATCGCAAGATACATACCGGCAAAGAAGCTGCAGTTGAGAAGAAATCAGATAATAGCTTAATGGGTGTTTTACCCGAAGTGAATGTAAGTTTAGAAAATATTTTAAATTAAGTTCAATTGAAAATTTTAGCACTATACGAGTACTTTTTAAAATTCTGCCAACGGATATAAGGAAATGAAAAAAGATGATTAAAAAAAAACGGATGTTTGATAAAAAATAGACTACGTTAAATTTTCCAACAATTTGTTTTTTTAATAAAAATTGATTAAACAAAAAAACATTTTTTTTGGCAATTTAATTAATGTACGAGGTGTGTTTAAAAAATTAGGTGAATTTTCAAATTTCGCAGGCTACGTACATTCGACTTTCGATTATTATTTTTTTATGTTGGTACACTCGTCTCGAAGATAGGTTGACGGTTTTATCCATATAGCATGTTTAGTTTGTTTGTGAGAGACATAAATAAGGCAAGTGTTTTGCGTGTTCGGCGATTTTTTGCTATCGAAAAAATGGATCGAAGAAGTTGCATCAAATTCTGTGTAAAAAATGGAATTAAGTGCTCAAAAACACTTGAAATGTTGACAGTGGCATACGGTGAGAGTACTCTGAGTCAAAAAAAAAAAAAAATGTTTACATGTGGTACAAGCTTTTCACAAAAGGTCGAGAAGATGTGAATAATGACGCTCGCTCTGGACGCCCCAACACGTCAACAATCGATGCAAATTTTGAGAAAGTGAAAAAATAAGAAAATTAGAGAAGTTGCTGAGGATGTCGGCATATCGGTTGGCTCATGCAATGCAATTTTGGGCATGACGCGTGTGGTAGCAAAGTTCGTTCCAAAATTGCTGAATTTTGACCAAAAACAACGTCGTATGAGCATTGCTCAGGAATTGTTGAATGACGTCAGCGACGATCCAGATTTGCTTAAAAGGGTCATAACTGGCGACGAATTATGGGTATATGGTTATGAAATCGAAATCAAAGCCCAATCGTCGTAATGGAAGAGTCCAGGAGAGCCAAGACCAAAAAAGTACGTCAAGTTCGGTCAAATGTCAAGGTTTTGCTCACTGGTTTCTTCGATTACCATGGCATAGTGCATCAAGAGTTCTTACCACAAGGTCATACGGTAAATAAGGAGTATTACCTTGAAGTTATGCGTGAAGTAATACGAAAAAAAAAACGCCCTTAATTGTGGAAAAAATTCATGTCTTTTGCATTATGATAACGCACCTGCTCACTCAGATTATTTGGCCAAAAACAACACCGTTATCATGCCTCAGCCACCGTATTCAACAGATTTGGGCCCTGCGACTTTTTCTTGTTCCCAAGATTGGAGAGGAGATAAAAACCGAATCGCTGAGAGCTCAAGGACATACCAAAAAGTGCATATCAGAACTGCTTCGAGGATTGGAAAAACGCTGGCACAAGGGGACTACTTTGAAAAAAATAAAATAGAAATTGATGAATAAATAAATATTTTTTGAAAAAAATGAAAATGAAATTATGAATTGAAATTATTTTTTGAACACACCTCGTATGTATACTTTTTCAAATATTTCGATATATTATTCTCACGTTAACATACATGTTATTACTAGCAAATAGCACTGCAAAGACATTTTATTTGAGGTTAAAAATATCTGTTATTACTTTAATTTTGAATTGATGTACTAGACTAACCTAAAGCTTGTCTATTCTTAGCACATATTTTGTAGCCATTTAGTGCAATTTATTACATTGTGGTGGTCTCGCACTTACCTTCTGGTGCAAAAACATGAGATTAAAGTTTGTCCGTTTCAAATTTATCTTTTCTGAGCAATAAGTGACTATCACAAAATCCGCTAAGATTAAATCAAAAATTGATACGGATAATACAGTTTTGCTTTGCGGTTTCATTTCCATTTTCATTTATTTATTTATTTATTTATTCAGGATTGTAATTTTAAGCCCGAAGGCCGATTTGAAAATTACAATATTACAACGTATCTTCATAATTCAGTAACAAATGCATTATACAACTTTCCAATACTAATGCTATAAAAAAGTTAATGTATCTTAATAGCAGAAAAATATGATTTAAATATGACCACCTACTTCACTTATTAGAATTTGCCACTATGTATGTTTTTGGTCCTATAATACGGAATTATAACTTTAATTGGAATTTTGAGCTACTCCATAATATAACGCAAATTTTTTATTACTTATATATAAATTTAATATTAATATATATATACACATTATTTAAAATATAACTACAAAGTTATTGGCTCCCCAGCCACAAAAATATAAGTATAGGAAAAAAAAAACATTATGCAATAGTTAAGTTGTAAATATATCCTGTAAAAGTAACAATTGTACTACAAATTCGAAGACAATAGGTGCACTTAATTGTTTGATGCTTTTCCTACTGCTTGGAGACAATAATCAAACATTATATTCATACCCAGTATAGCAAAAAGTAATATAAAAAGAAAAATTATGTATGTGATACATGGTCAAGCAGTTTCAATCGGAAAACATTATTAGAATATGCAAACAGCCGCAAGTTACTTGGTAGTTGATTCCAAGTTCGTGCAATTCGTACTATAAATGATTTTTCAAACATGGTATTACAAATTCTTGGTATTATTACCTGAGGTCTTCTACTCGAATGAGAAAAGTTGAAGGTATTACATAAAGGAGCCGGTATACCACTTTTTACTATTTTGTAAAATAAAAATAAATTTCTGTACTGTACAAACCTCTCAAAAGAACATCCCAAGAACTTCTTCACATGTTCGGAAATATGCTGCCTTCTGCGAATATTATAGGCAAACCGTACAATAATATTCACAGCTCTCTTCAATCTTGATAGATTTTCAACATTAGTTCCTGATATCACTTCAAGACAATAAAAAATCTGAGGCATAAGTATAGCATAAGCCAATTTACATTTTATTGTAAGCGGCAAGAAAGCAGCAGCAGAATAAAGCCTACGTAAAAGACCATATATTCTCCGGTGAACACTATTAATATGAACTTCAAATGCTAACTTACTATCAATAAGTACTCCCAAACACCTGTGATGACTAACAAAGTCAATCCTTGTCGTTCCCAAAAATATATCCAGATCCGATTCTAGGTAATTGGCAGAACCAAAAAGAATAGCCTTGGTCTTAGACGGATTAATTTGTAACGAATTTCTGATAGTCCATGTCAGAATACTATTAAGACAATCATTTATTTCACTTTGCAAAGAGTATGATGGACGATCTGAACAAAATAAGAGCATAATATCATCCGCAAACATAAATAAATTGTACGTGCTACAATTAATGCTTGCAGAAATATCGTTAATATAAAGTACAAAAAGTAGTGGACCAAGGACCGATCCTTGTGGGACGCCAGATGTGAGTTCAAGGCAGTTGGAACGTGCACCAAACAACTCCACAAATTGAGATCTGTTAGATAAATACGACATTACAAGTCTACAAGCGGATCTGGAAAAATTAAAATTAAATTTCAATTTTTCAATCATAGTTGCAAAACAAATACTATTAAATGCTTTGGTAAGATCCAAAGAAATTAAAACATTTTGATATCCACGATTAATATTTTGTCTCACAGTGTCAGCAAGATGTAATAATAAGGACGTGGTGCTATATCCTTTCCGAAAAGCATATTGAGACTGGAAAATATGATTGCGAACATGACAAAGCATTTGGCTTTTCATAATTTGCTCAGCAACTTTGGACAACACTGGTAGAATTGAAATTGGTCGTAAATCCTCTGGACTATTGATAATTTCAGACTTTGGGATAGGCACAACGCGCGCAGTTTTCCAGGCTGATGGAAATACGGAGCTCATTAATATTGAATTAAGTACATGTACCACCAGATCCGAGATATATGGATAAATAATTTTTAAAGTTTTTATTGAATTTTTTTATTGAATGGATTTATTGAACAGTCTTGTAATTTAAAGTCTTTTGGCCAATATTAAACAAATTACAAAATGCATAAAATAAATACTACTTGAATTTGAAAAACAAAATATAACTTAGAATATAAAATTAAATTAACTAGTAACTAATTACTTATAACGCTCAAATTGAAGTGCACCACAAAGTAGGCGATATGAAGGGAAATAAAAATAATGAAAAAAATAAATATTGAATGATGTATATATGTAGGTCAGGCCAAATTGCAAGTTTTTTTTTTTTTTTTTTTGGTTGGTAAATCACAATAAAATGCATAAATTAAAATAAATACTACTCCAAAAATTAAGAAAATTTGATTTTAACTGTAAGGCAATCCTTGCAAATAAGAGAGCTAACCTAAAAATAAGTGTTGAGTGATCGCATTTTACTCGCAAGCGACAACGACACCGCAGAGACAAGCAATAATCAGTCTCGTTAGCATTTCTACAATCTTTGGAGTGTTTATCTTATTTTATCCCATTTGTCAAATCTAACTTAAGGAAATTAAAATTTTTAATTGATGTTCCATTCATAAAAAATGTTGAAACATACGAAATTCATCAATTTTGAGCAATCGTATTTACAAGCAAGCTACAGCAATGCCGCGGGGACAAGCAAACATCACTATCTGTTGGATTACTACAGGGTCTTTGGAGTGTTTACCTTATTTTATCCGTTTTGTCAAAAGCATAAAGTAAGGCAAAATAAATACAACTAACTTAAGAAAATTAAAATTTTAATTGAAGTTCCATTCATAGAAGATGTTGAAACGTGCGAAATTGGCCAATTTTGAAGCATTTTGTTATGTTGCGCTTGTGAAAACAGACTTTTGCAGTTTAAATATTTTAGTCGGACATCATTCTCCTACGCGAATCTTAACTTATAAACATCCACAGCTGTTAATGTTATTGTGAATGGACGACCAATGTTTTTGTTTACAAATTTTGAGAAATTTCAGAATCTAATGATTTTCCATAAACATCTATAATGTTATCGTTGGAGCATTTAAAGTATTATTGTAGAACGTGCTTGATAAAATTTGAGACCATAGGTGATAGCGGCGATTCCCAGAAATTTGTACTAATCAAGAAACTCCCAGAAGTTGAGCTTTTGATGCGCATATGTGTAAGAAGAGGAGCCGATATTGAAAGTGATGACACTCTGGATGTGCACATACCCAACATTTGCAGCTTGTGTGCCAACAAATGGAAGAGTTTTGCCGAACACTATCAAGAGGCCATAAAGAGTGATGAACAGTTGAGAAAACTTCTTGAAAAGAATCTGCAGCGAGATGTAGCAGATGGGGTGGAGACTGATGATAAGGTAAATTGATCAAAACTCGCTAGAATAGATAATATTTTCATTTATAATAGCACTATGCACTAAATTTGTGCTTTTGCTCCGAGAGGAAAGTTTTATAGGAACTTTAACTTCGTCCTGTGAAGAAATCATGGTTCTCTTATCACAGATCATTTATTTTCATGAACCTCAATAATATTTCCTCCTTTTAGCTGATATTGGTGACGAAATACTGAGAAACGATTTGTATAACGGTATAGTCCAAACATAAAGTTAGTGGTAGTACTCATGTAATAAAATTATGTAAGGATACGTTGTGTAGATTGTTTTAATAGTCTCTAATTTTAGCGATTACTTTTAGTCATATTTCCGAAGAAATGTCCAGTAAAACAGATCTTGAAGCATTCATCATCTGTCAAAATGTTGGGAAGATAAATCCACAAGAAGTCATTGAATACGAAATTATTATAGAGTTTCTTAGAAGTTTTCGAAAATGAATATTGTTATTCATGCGAATAACAAGTAAATTAAAAATAAACTAAGGCTGAACCTGAAAATTTATTGTTGGTAACTTGCAGACAGTACAATGATACAACATTGAAATCTATAGCGAACTAAGGTAAACATTTCATACCTCCGTTGGCATTTATTTTCTTGGATTTGACATTAAGTATATATAGAATAGTATTAAGTATATATATATAATATATATATATATTTATAAACTCTGTATATATTAAAAAAAATATATATATATATATATATATATATATATATAGTATTGTATACAGGAACAAAAAACAATTTCTATTTTATTTTATTCATGATAAAATAAAATAAAAAATTTTTTTTATTCGTGTATTAATCAATTAATGTAATGTTCCAAATATGTACTTAATTTTATTTGAAGTGTTTTGGAAATACTAAATATTTTGGAAATACCTAATATTTTGGAAAGCTTCTAAATATTCGTATAAAAATCTCATTTTCAGAGAAATTTTCCGCGCAACGTTTTGAAGGAAACCACCAACTAAAGTTGCAGGCATACTGTCGAAATGTTCTTCAAAAAGAAAAACTCGTACAAATTCATTAGAGAATTTAAATTTATGCCAGTAAATTTATGTTTACAACTTTCTCAAGAATTTACATATAGTAAGACCATAAAAAAGATCTACCAGTATCAAATCCTTTAAGAACTTTTCTATTAGCGGCCGATGTAATCATTGATATATGAACCGGTAGATATCTCACTTTCTCTGGCTGGATTGCAGTATTTAAAGTGGCTAATACGAAAAAATTGGATCCATGATTAGGTAATCAAAGGAAATGGATTTCCATCACTCTCCAGACGCTATCTAGACATCTTTTTCGGCCAATGCGGTTTTTAGATTTTGAAATCGAACAAAGTTTTCCCCTTACCTTATTCATATCGTTTCACAACAACTTTTAATAACATTTTATTTTTTTTTTTTAATTCACATTTTTTTTCCAAATCGCAAAAAAAAATATGTATAAATATCTCGAATTTGAGCTCAAAAATAGGTGTTGATAAATACTCTTTCTCTCAAAATCCTCCTAAAAGGTTCTTTTCTGAGTTTTTCAGGACCCCGGATCTTAACTTAGGTACTGATATTCCTATTTTGGGATTTGCAGAATTTTTTGAATACGTCCGACTCCACTTAACCTTGATTGATTACCAAAACCACAAATTCACATCACACCAAAATTCACATCACAGATTTAAAAATAAACTAAATATATTTCTTACAGTTTAACGAAATGTTCCTAGAGCTGCAAACATTGAATAACAATTGCGGGGTCGAAAAATATGAAACAACATCGCCATTTTACCAAGATAGTCAGTCAAGCATAGCTACGCATGGTCCACCAGCTGCGGAGGAGTTCAATAATTTGTTAGAAGATGGACAACAAGATTGCGATGTCTCCGATTTATTGCTGCAAAACGACAATTCGAATTTGGAAAGCTCTATTACAATAGAAGGTCAAACTTTTCATACCGCCAAGAGAGCAAGACCAGCGAAGTGTAAAAATTTGACACTTAATCTAAAAGAGTCTGCCGTAAATAAAATAAGAAGAAAATATAAAACAAGAAAAGTTATAAAGGACACCCAGGATATGATACCAGATAATGATTCTACGCCGCAGTATTCCAACGATAACGCTGACAAAAGGTTACGATATCATTGTGAGCTCTGTAAAAGATATTTTTATGAAATACACAAATATGAAGGACACGTGAAGAAGGTTCATGAGGGGATACCAAAACCCTTTAAGTGTCAGTATTGCGATAAAGCCTACACTGCGCATGCAATTTTAATTCACCACATATCGGAAAATCATTCGGGAAAATCCCGAGATGTGAACAAATGCCAAGAATGTAATAAGACTTTTAAAACGAGCAAGACTCTAAAAATGCACATACACAGTATACATTTGAAGGGGCAAAAAGAGAAATCCTATAAGATGCCTTCTACTGGCGGTAATAATAAGTTGTTTACGCAAACAATTTGCGATCAGTGTGGCTTTATGGCAGCTCACCAGTATTCTCTGGCCCAACATATTAAAAATAAACACACAGAAACACAAGAGCTCATTTGTGAACATTGTCCAAAAGTGTTTAAATCTCAATATTCGTTAAAATATCACAAACTTAGCAATCATAATCCGATGAATATAAAGCCATTCCATTGCTCCGAGTGTCAAATGACATTCACACGACGGACGCTATTGAATCTGCATAAACGAACGCATCTCAAGTACACCGAACGTATAAAATGCGATTTTGAGGGATGCGATGTGCGTTTCGTTAAGCATGGCGATAAAAATCATCATATGCGCTTGGTCCACCTTAAGGTGAAACAGCTTATTTGCGATTTTTGTGGCGAGGCCTTTGGTGCCATGCAAACCCTGCGACATCATCGTTATATACACACTGGGGAAAAGCCTTACAAATGTAATGTTTGTGGGCAGGGATTTCGTCAAAGGACCGCAATGAAGAATCACTGTAAGACACATTTTGGCAAAGAGAAGGATGATAAAGCAAACGAAACCCTATATATAAATAACTCAGAGGAGACGAATGTGAACTTGGATAACAAATAAATCTAGGTAAGAGTATATGGGCTTAAAAAAATATGTGAAAGTGATTAAAACAAAGTAGTAAATATGTACATATGTTAATAATATTAAGGTTATTGCAATAAATTAAAGTTGTTTCAATAATTCATGTTTTGACTATTGCATTGTTGTGCATGGAAATTAGGCGAAAGGCGTGTTCTCAAGCGATTCCAAATATAAAAACGAAACCTAAAAAATAACCTGTGACCTTTTTAGAATATATTGGCAGTATTTTTTTGTTAATATACTGGCAGTAAAAATAACCTGCCCTTTTTAGAATATATTGACAATATTTTCTCAAGCTTCAATATTTGATACCAAACAAAAACCTAAAACTTTGCTCTGTCTCCTTCAAACTGCATGTTAATTCGGTATAAATTCTCCGCCTATATTCCGTTTTGCGGTATTGGCTACATGTAAGTTTGAAGTGAACATTGGAGACATTTTCCGCAGCCCCGATACGGAATCAATATTATAACAAGTGTTTGGTACGTATTCTGATATTTGTTGTGCTATATGCCAAATTCGTCGAATAACGGCAGCATAACAACAAGAGGTAAATTAAAAATCACAATATACATAGGTAGTTTACAGATATATAGGTAGTTTCTTTTATTTAACAATCTTGTAATTTAAAACCTTTTTGCCAATATTAAGTATATTACAAAATACATAAAAAATACTACTCCAATTAAAAAATTTAGGCGAAAGATGTGGCAGGATAATATACTAATTGTTTACGACATTTTTCGTTTATATTCTCTTTTTACACCATTCTACACCGACGATATGACAGATAAGTCTATTATTTATTGGGATATATTTTTCCTATCATAAAGTTGTAGTGAAAGTCTTATATAAATGTTAGTCTTTATCAAAGAAAGGCAAGACAAACTATTTACTATTGTGAATATGGCGATATGTGAATAACGATGAATAACACTCACTCATTTGAAAGAGATTGACTGATCCCATTGTAATTGTTGCCGCTTACTTATTGCAGCCACATATCATTATCTGAGCGGCGGTCACCTCGATGCGTGTGACGAACACTTCGAGTAGTCGAGTAATGGGTTTGGTAAATGCTTCCAAAACTGCAATGTTCGGAAACTGTGAGTTCCATTGAGTAATTCTTAAAATGGAATGGATGTAAGAAGCTCTTCCATATGTCATGAGATGCAAGCGAATTCGTTTTTCGCCCTTATTAGTTTGGTACCAGTTATTTATTGCCATAGTTCCGGCTTCGATACCAAATCTCTCTGAAATTAAAATCCGAAAATAAACAATAGCTTTTTTTTGTCAGTGTCGCTGATTTTCAGCCATCTCAATTTGCATTAGCGAACTAGTCGCCCTTCATTTATTTAATGTTCCATTCCCTTTCGTTCCTCATTCTGCAGCAATTCTTGTTTTTGCAAAACAGCGTTTGACATTTTAAAAGAATTCGCCTGATAGTTTGTAAACAAAACATTAAAACTCGAAATCTACACAATTAAAAATAGTATCACTTCAAAACGGTATTCCAGCATAAATGTAAATTCCGGAAGATGTCTACGTTAACTAAAACCAATGCTAGGGAACGCTGCCGCACGTGTTTACGTAAACTCATCAAGAACGAACTGAATGCTGACCAATTCGAAGATGTCCTCGAAGAGTCAAGCACTCGAAACAATTTTGTCCTCATTGATTCCGATAAGGAATTACAGGAGCTTCTGGAAAAATACGTGGGTATCGAGGGCGAAGAAGGGACGAGCCAGGATAAAGAATATCCGCAGAACGTTTGCATGGATTGTGTGAAGCAACTGCAAGCATTTGAGACATTTCGCAATAGGGCCTTGGACAGTGCAGAGAAATTGTATCGGGTGTTTCGTGGAAAGAGTGATGTGCGTAAAATCGAATTGGACGACAATGGGCTAGAGTGCAAAGATAATGTAAAGGAACAATTGAAGGCCGGCAAAGACAACGATAATGATATATTCAATATGCTGGTGAGTAGAGTAAACTGGGCAATTAAGGTAACGGGATAGCGGACAGATAGAAATGAATGGATTATAGACCGTTTCATGCGTGTCTGCCCAACGCATCTATCAAGTGATAATGATAAGGCGGAATTTTCATTTACATGAATTTGATCGGGCACGTTAATGATATATTGATAATCATTTTCCTTTTTTACCTGGTCCAAGTGTAATCTGATAGTCTCCACTTTGGTACAAGTACCCAGGAAGAAGGTGGATTTTGGATTTTTAGATCACTTTTAATTTGGACGTGTGTTTTTCCTTTATTTTCACCGAAAATTGATCTTTCATTTCATTTAAGATTTTCCCACAAAAAATTTCCAAAAAATATTTTCCATGTAGAGATATGTAAAAACGAACCAAATGAACATTTCGTTTGAGCTACGTATTAACCTTAGAGCGGCACAAAATTAAAGTAAACGAACTAAAAAACAACCGAAGTTTATTGATATCCATTTTTTTACTGATTTTTAATTTGCCATTGCTCGATTAAATCTGGCATGTAATGCACAAAATGCCAAAATCTACGTACAGAATAATTGTCAGGTTATTAATTCTACAAAAAAAGAAAATCTCTCCAATATTTACCTCCAACAACTCCGTATTAGCCGCAAATGACAAGTTTTCGGTTTGCGCTTTCCGTATGTAATTTAATATTGAGCTAAAACGTAATTCCAGTTTTTCAAACGCTAAAGTTCTTGTACCAAACAATAATTTCGTTTCGAGGCAATGGAAAATAAATTCAATGTCTACTTCAAATAATCCTGCATAAGCCTCAGATTTAAAATTTTTCGTTTCTGGTCAGTACTACAAAACGGAATAGCAATAGAATTACGCCGGCAAAACTTTTAATGAAAAGACGAATTTCGTGCGGGATCAATACCCTGTACCTGTGATAATTGTACGCAGTCAAAACGAAAAATTCATTTGCTTCTTGTCCATCTCTACACAAAAAAACATGTTTTTGTGGAAAAAATGTTCATTTCCTTGTTTTCAATATTTGAAATGCTTTAACTCCTGATGTAAACTTTTTTCAATCCTATTCATTAATATGGCAGACAAACCACTGGCTATCGCAAAAACTTTTGCAAACTCTTGAAGTTCAGTCAGGCCGCATTATGCATCTGTTCCTGTTATTACCCTTAGCGAACAACCAAGAAACTGTTTAAAATTTGACAAACAATAACGACAATAACGTCAATAAGTTTAATCAAACCAGAATAAAAATATAGATGATCGACGTCCTCTTTCTTTCTTTCCCCGAAAAGGCTATGTATTTTATGTCTCAACACCGTTTCTACTGGTAAATGGTAATCAACTGTTTTAACACCAATTCCAAAGCCTGGAAACGATTCTTACCGATTAGGCGGCCGATTATCGCAAAAATATCTTAAAAATAATTGTTAAAATGATCACAGATGTATAAATCAAGATGCATACAAAACTCTATCCTGAACACAAAGCCCAATTTATTTATTATTCACTCTTAAGGAGGAAATTCCAAAATTACATAGCACATAATCCCAATTTGAAAGTGTTCATAATAATAATAATTGTATATTTTATATTTTACAAAAGTATAATACTTCTAGAATATCGTAAGCCATTCTAATTTCAAACATGTCTTCTTATTAGATCCATGGGTATGGAATTGGATACAATATGATTTAGTGTCAGGTGATTTTCATACTCTTGGCTTTGGTGTGTCAGAAATCATAATTGCTGAATTCTGGAATTTCCTCCTTTGCATTGGTTGGTTTATACTGGTGGCACAGCGTAATAATAGTGCATTGTTGGAATAAATTTAGATGTATCTATTAAATGTTGAGCTATAAACTATTTTATACCCATTTTTACAATGTTTACTCCATATTAATTAGCCCATTTGTAGCGAATTTGGCAACTTTGTGCGGTGTTAATACCAATATGACTCCGAATTTAATGAACTTTAATATTACCGTCACCGCGGGATGTTTTTTCACCTGATGTTTTTTTTTTTGTTATAAAAACTGAGCATTTCTCAGAAAGGTAGTCCCGGTATCAATATCTGTGCCAGCAGGTAGTTTGGCGAAAAATTTTTAAACATCCATCTTAGAGAAAGTCTTAAGGGAAGAAACCTTCTCTCATAATATCAGAGGATATGAATAGAGCCTTTAGAAGGGATTTATATGCAGATGGATTAATAGATAACCTAAGGAGTGCAACGTGCCTACAAATAATCATAGAACCCTTTAACAATTTCTGTCTAAAACAACTGTAAAAGTGAATGTAGAATATGGAATGGATTGATGGTTATGTTCCGCCAGATTTTCCCGTATCTAAGAATGTTCTGATAACATTAAGAGATTTGGATAAATTTCGCAGATGTGGACCGACACAAGAATAACTTTGTGGAATCGACAGTACAAATTGAAAGTGAAAATACGAATAGGATGTATAATTTGCTGAGATTGACTTGATCAACGCGTTGATATCATACTCGACATATATACATACATACTCGTATCTTATGTTAGCTCTCCATTACAAGAAATAACTTTAGATGTCTGGACGCCAACGTAAAATGTGATTAAATTCCATAACTCACTGAACAAATACTTTAGAAACGCAAAATGTATTTGGATTGCAAACCAGTAGAGGATTTCAGGTTGGGACCGATTTTCGTCAGCTTCTGGACAATACATTGTATAAACTTTGCTTCAAGTGCGCTTACGATGGCAACAAACGGCAGTCACAACATGTTAAAACCAAAAATATTACAAATCATAAATTATGTAGAATATTAAATACTATATTGCATGAGAAACAAAGCGTAAGGGCCATTATGAAAATCTTAAACATAGATATCTCACGTTCTTTACAGAGAATATGATTTAGATAAAAGAACTTTTTTGTTCATCTTAGCTTCTAAGATTAATGATATTTCGGCATAGTCAGGCACATGCGGTTTGGTCTGTGTTACAAGACGCCTTAAATTCTTACATTAGTTTACAACTTAGAGTAATCAAAAAGCTCTTTTATCGAAGGAAGTGGTTTTTCGGTTTGAGAAAAACTCCCGTTTCCGAGCAGTTGTTATTTAACGAATTTGAATTTAAAATGTCGTATTTTATGCGAATTACATTTTCAACCATTTCTTCAAATAAACTTAAGTGCAAAAAGATCACCAATTTGTAAGATTCGTTTTAAACTTTCTTCGAATTTTTTTTATAAAAAACTGAACAACTGAACTGAACTGAAACTGAACAACTGAACAGACAATTTGTTAATTTTCTTGCAAAAGTTTACCGCGGGATTTAAAATCCCTAACAAAATCCGAAATAATCGCTTTCCTAACAATAATAATTTAAATTTGTTATAGAAAAATCCAAAAAAATTATTATAGTTTTATATTTTACATTTATGTTGCAAATTTAAACTTTTTAAATTAAAAATTGAGCACAAAGGACATTTTTAATAATTTGATGAGGGCAAATTTTCAAATTTTCTTTAGAAGATTAACAAGATTTAAAGACTTAAAAAAATTTAAAAGAAAATTTAATTTTTTTTCTTAATATTTTTAACAAATATTGAATTGTAGAATAACAAATTTTCAATAGATTAATTTTGCATTTTCTTCGCTGGTGCATTAGAGAAATAACTATCGTTATACACATTTTCATACAAATATCTTTGATTTACTGCTTAATTCCAGTTAAAAGATTCTCTTATGGAAACCGAAGCTATTCTGCTCGATAGCACAGAGCCCGACCATGATATGAATAATATGGGGCCGGATCCCTTTCAAGCCGAGTCTAGTAATTTAAAACGCAGATCTACCAGAGGAAAAAGAAAGAATACACCCACTGTGACAGAAGTAAACAGTAAAACGAGACCCGATAAAACCAGCAATCATAACAAAGGCAATCGAAGAATTAAGAAAAGTAAAGAACTGTCTAAAGATACAGTCCAGTCTCTGGAGGTTCCGCAATCGGCCGAAACAAAACCTGAACCCAATGAAGAATCAACAATAGAAACGACGGACGTTAACAAGACTGAAGAATATGATGCTGAGCATGAAACTAATGATTATGATTGGCAACAGGTGGATTTCCAAATGAACTACGACGATGACAGTACCGATAACGAAGTTTTAAGTAAAAAAATTACAAAACATTCCCGAAAAGCTGCAAAGAAGGCTACATCAAAAACGAAATCTGATACGAACGATGATACAGGTTCTGACTCAGATTTTGTTTTACAAACGTTGAAAAATTCCAAGAACACTTCCATTGATGGTAATGATGAAGACTATACCAATAAGGATGACGACGATAATGAAATAAAGGATGATCTCAAATGCGAGCTGGAATCGGATGGTATTTCGTCCGAATCTGAGTTTGACGTGAAGCCATCGAAAATGTCATCCCAGTCGGGCCGAAAACGTTCAGCAGCAAGTGGTCGTAAAAAAGGGTTAACCAACAGCCATAAATGCGAACAATGTAATCGAAGATTTGGCCATAAAATTACGCTGGACGCCCATATACGAAAAATTCATCAGGGCGAAAAGAGGGCGTACAAGTGTGAACTCTGTGACAAATCATATTCCTTTATGGGCGGCCTTTCCACACACATGCGAGAGACCCACGAACGCCAAGAGGAAGCCTATCAATGCAAAGTACCAGGTTGTGACAAAAAGTACACCAGTTACATAACTTTACAACGTCATGTTCGCGTGAAACATCTCATGAAAGAAGTGGGTACACGTTATGTGTGTGAACAGTGCGGTGCCACTTTCAAACAAACATCTAACTTACGCTATCACATGAGAACCCGTCATCCAACCGAGGAGGACTTGAAGCATAAAGAGATTATCAAGCAGCGCTTAGATTGTGAAATCTGCAACAAATCGTTCCACAATTTGTATACTCTCAAATACCATAAGCTACGCATACATGCGGATGACAAGAAATACGAATGCAAAGTCTGTGGCCGTCGTGTGGCCAAGAAGTTTATGTTAGACCAACATATGTTAGTGCATTCCGAAGATAAGACCGCCTGCAAGTTCTGTGGCCGTGAGTTCGTGAGAAAATATCAGGTCGAGGCTCATATTAAGGCGGTACACCAAAAACTGAAACCTTTCCAATGCCCCCATTGCAGCGAGAGTTTTGCCTCACGCAAAACTTTGCGTCACCATATTTACATACACACGGGTGAGAAACCGTATGTATGTGACATCTGTGGACAGGCTTATCGGCAACCGACCTGCTTGAAAAATCACCGCAAGATACACAATAAAGCTAATAATAGCACTAATAACAATAGCGCAGATCCAACTGTCGCCGTTGCGGCGGCAGCAGCCATGGCAGTCAATCGTAACTTCCTCAATAATTTGATACAAAATAATGAAGATGCTATGGTGGTGTCAGGCGGCGATTTAGGTATACATTAAGTTCATTCATTTATACAAACTAATTGTAGTTATTTTTTTATTAGTTTCTAAGGGCAATATCTTATATTTTCACTTACAGATCATTGTAAATAGTTGAATTTTATGATTTATCTAAGCTTTAACTTATATTCTGTATTCGCGTCCATATGTATGTTTGTATTTTATTTTAATGTGAATATCGTCATGTATCATTTATTTGTAATTTGCGATTAAACGAATGTTTTCTTTTTTATAGTTGTTAAGATTCCATCATTTCAGCGAAAGCACATTTTGTATAGTTTATTAACAAATACAAATTATATCAACTTTATTAATTCAGACTTTGTTATTGTGGTGACATTTCGAGGACAAAATCAAAAAGGCAGGTCATTAAGTCTTTGCAAAAAGTTTCGTTTTTTTGAGTGGGCATGCTATGCTAAGAATGAAAATGTTAATAACTATAATCCGTTACAAGAAATATCAAGAATTCTTTTTTTTCAAGATTAGTTTCAAATTTGTCTAAATTGTAGACTCTGCAGGTTTGTCCATACACGAAGAAGAGAACTTTGATTTGTTGGATATCAAAGTCGGCAGTTTGAGAATGGACAGATTTACGGAGCATGTAATTTATGCCACTTCGATTACCACATTTTGCTAAAAAATACAAATTTTCAAAGGATTGCCACTTCTATTACATTACTTCCACGATGTATCGTTAGTAGATGCAGTCGTAATCGCTTATAACGGATCTTGAAGGGACAAATGGAAATAAATCGTTGTTTTTAATAAATATTTTTAAACTTTTTCAATGCGTTTATGTAAATTTAATGTCAGTTGATGATTAAAGTTAAATGGTTATGCATTTGCAAAAACAAAGTAAGTGATTAAAAACTATATTGAAAATTGGAAAGAATTTTATTCTTTGAATAGAATGAAAAGACAGAACTTTCTTAAAAAGTTATAAATAAATTCACCTTATATAAATGACAAAGAGAATACAAAACCGATACTTCAGGGAGTTATAAAAAAACGACTTAAAAACGTAGAAAGTTAAAGAGCAGATAACATGTAAAAAGAAAATTTGATGAGAAAATAAGAGAAAAGACTTCAGCTGCCTTGAAACTATCTTAAAATGTTATTGGAAGTCTGCATTCATTGACACACCAAGGGGAAAAACTCACAAATCTGATGAACAGAATGAATTCTGTAATACGACTATTATTAACATTAATTAAGCTCGATTGTCAAATTCTTATTATATTCTATAGTTTAACCGTCTTCAGAGTAAACTATATTATGTATAATTTATATAGTTTAGTTCGTTATAAGCGTAGTGCTCTAAATCCGTTATAAAGCTTTTCAATGGGACGAAAACTTTTCGTTTTTACTTTGCTATTTTTTTTTTAAATAAGCAAGCAAAAAAAAAAAAAAATATAAAAATTAACCAGAGTTTAGCATATTACAAATGGTTTAAATCATAAACCAAAATACTTTGCGGCACTTAAATAATAGGAGTAACAAGAAAAGTATGACTTCCGAAGTAACGGCAACAAAAATTGGAAGTTAAAATATCAAACACAAACTGCTAAACTAACAACGTAATGTTAACATCAGGAGTTTCAAAGATTCTAAATAATAGAAGCTCTACATTCTGCTTGAAGCCAACAATTGACTTCTATATAATCTACATCATTAAAGTTGATGGAATAGACATATGTTATTCATTAAAAAAAGAAAAAGTATCCATTTATTTACACAAAATTAAAAAAAAAAAATCTTCCAAAACTGTTGAATGTATATTTCCCTTTAAGTCCATTCGCAAAAAAACGTACAATTTTCTATAAAAAAATGGCGAAAATCTTCGGGATCGAAAAAAATGAATTGTCATAATCTATTAAAAATTTTGCAAACTTTTAATTGAATTGAGAGATGCACTGCTCAACGATGAAAGACTGTCACAAAAAGCTTTATTATTTGAAAAGTCATTCGGGCAAATTCAATATTTGTAATAATTCAAAAGCTCCATTTGTTTCAGCTGCAGACGAAAATACGAATTATGTTTCACTCTTATTTCCATCGGGTCCTCTTGAGTTCCTGGCATATTACTATTCTTGTTAAATTCTTCACATTTGTAAAAATTAACCCATTCACTAAAAATATTTAAAATGTCACATTCTTCTAGCAAGTGAAAGGTTAAATTCGGTTTTAGGAACCTTTTTCCTTAACAATCCTTACATGTTTCCCAGCCTGCAATCAGGGGAACTGTTACAACAACTAATACGGCTGTCGATCGACTACTATATAAAACTTTCCTTAGAAGTATATGATTTTTTTTCTGCACTCGCAAAATACTGCCATCTACGAAGTCTAGTCTTCAAAAACGATGTAAGAAATACATATGTAGGAAATAATGTCGAAATTATTTAGAAAATTTTAGCGGAGACATCTTTAAAAAATTTGAGTTTGATGGTTTTTACAAACAAAACAATTTTTTAAATCTGCTTCTTTCAAAAACAAAAAGAAAATTTGAAAATGTAAAATATAATCTAGTAATGTAAACAGAATTTGTAATAGCACGGAAGTGAAAATTGCAGTTAATGATTGTCTTAGATCCATGATCCAATGTAAACACATTTTTCATTTTCTCACATTAATTGTTAAAAAAATGATACCATAAGTAAAAAAAATTAAACACCGAAATGATTTTTTTGAAACGAAAGAGAGCCATCTTATAATTAAACAATAAAAATTCTGAAAGTCTATATCTCTTCATATAAGTAGGTACATATTTTATCACATTTATTATTTGATTTCTTCTAGCTAACTTTGTCTCTTTCTCCACGTTTTGTACACAACGATGAAAACAAAAACGATTTTATTTCAAATAACTTATTTCAACATTTATTACATCTTAAAACAACTTAAAACTAAACAAAACTATTTGAACTGTCTTCGAAACTTCCATCAGTTTGCGTTAAATTGCTTATCAAATCGGATTGTTTCATAGTCGCCGAGGACTCTTTGCCGGCATGCATTTTACGATGCGTTTTCATTGCAGTCAACTGGCGGAAAGCTTGACCACACACTGTGCATTTGTAGGGCTTTTCGCCCGTGTGAATGTAGCGATGATGGGTCAAAGTAGCCTTAATACCAAAGGCCTCACCGCATATGTCACAAATGTGTTGTTTCACCTTCAAATGCACCAGGCGCATGTGGCGCCTTTTGGCAGACAATTTTACGAAACGCACATCACAACCGTCGTAGTCACATTTTATGCGTTCCGAGTAGGTAAGATGTGTTCTTATGTGAATATTTAGGCGGGGTCGGCGTGTGAATGCCATCGGACACTGGGGACACTTAAAAGGCTTTATGTTCATTGGATTGTGGAAGCTCATCATATGGTACTTAAGATAGTAGTGGGATTTAAATGCCTTCGAGCACTGCTCACATTTGACCTCCTCTACCTCAGTGTGTTTGTTTTTAATGTGTTGTACCAAGGACAATTGATGGGCAGCCAAGAAGCCACACTGATCGCATATAATGCGTTTGCTTTCAGGGGTTGAATCCTGGTGATGATTTCGCAGGTGTTGCACAAGTGATGCCTTGTTTTTGTAAGGTTTTTTACAATGCTCGCATTGGAGAGTGCCTTGTGACACTTTGTTGTGGTTTTCAGCTATATGGTCGATGAGATTATGAGGATAACTGTAGGCCTTATCACATTCCTTGCATTGATAAGCTTTTTTAACCCCTTCATGGACTCTCTTCATGTGGCCTTCGTATGTAATTTCACCGTAGAAAAACTTTTTACATGGCTCACAACGATAGGCCAGCTTTTTGGAAGTATTTTCGTTAGTATTTGATGTAGGCTTGTCATCTAACTTAGTGTTTGGTGGTTCTGTTTTAGATATCCTTTTGCTCCGGCACATTCTTGTTTTTCTGACACGTGTTTGCTTAGTAAGCTTTGCTTCTTTTGTTTTTATTATGGTTGCAGTAGATTCATTACTTTCGTGTTCATCAAATAGGAAACTTTCATCAAAATTTGACGTGTTGTCCTTCGGCGATGATAGAGCAGTACTGTGTATGTCGTGGCTTGCAGTTTCGATCGAATTAGTTAATACTGATTTGGTTTCAGGATCTGGAATGGGTGTGTTTGAACCACTGGTTGGGTAAAAGGGAGAGACAGTTTCATATTTTTCTATCTCACAAACTAGATCGTTTGTTTCGGATGGCAGGAAAACCTTGTTAGGCTGTTGGTAAAAAGAAAAGTGGGAAAGCTTAAAGTTTTATGATAAATCTCAAATAAATAACGATTTTTTATATTTCTCAAGGGAAAATGTTAGCTTTGTGATTACATTTGTATTTCTTACACAAGCTCCTTTAGCAATGAGTAATTGGCATTAACAATAATGAGACCTTTGAAACTAAACGCAAATTTCTTTGTTGCAAACGCCTCTGTGCAAAGATTCAATTATAACTGGCAAAGTTGCACAAGAACAAGCGCATGAGTATAATGTTAAAAGAAGCGAAAAGATTAGATTAAGATTGGTCGGAGCCTCCCGTCATTCTTCACTTATGTTTTTTAACTAATAATTCTTATTATATGATGAATTTTGTAATTTGCTTAATCTTTGAGTTATGATTTAATATAAATTGAGTTAAACGAGTTTGAAGCTGTCCGGAGTCATCCTACAAACTGAAAAATTACATATTTGGAATCGTTATTAGAGGTCAATTTGAATACCCACATTTGGGAGAAAACGGACTCGTGTACTCACTTTAGCGATGTTAAACGTTATAAATAAATTTATATTACTCGTTATATTATTCTGCTCTATACCATGGATGCAACAAACATTTAAATCGTTACCGTCTCTTAATTACCTCTTCACATTTGTCTGAAGTTTCAGCGATGGCTACATCTTTCTCAAGGATCTTCCTTAATATCTCATCATTTTTAATAGCCAATTGGTAATGAATCGCGAAATCTTGCCATTTTTCAAAACAAAGGCAACACATGTTTGGCATATGAACTTCCAATCGGTGATCGTCTGCCTCTCCCGCAACGGAATATCCTTTACCCAGACAGGTACGTATTACATGTTCCACATCTGGGAAATTGGAAAGGGTCACGTATTTTGTGTCATCCTCATTATCGCCTATACTTTCGACTTTTATTAAACACGTGCGACAATGATACTTCAGATCACACAATGATAACATAATTATTTATTCCCGAAAAGGAATTGATTCTATAAAATACTAATGTACCAAATATTGTCGTTCTCAACTTTTGTTCTATGTAAACAATGAAATTAATATGCATCATTCACAATAGTGGTTTCCAGCTGACTTTGACAATGGGTGAGTGTTGCTATCCCGCATTTTTGCACAAATGGTATCATAAGGATATCTAAATCCTACATTAAATTCAGGTTCTAGATTCAACTTCTTCTAGATTCATTAAATCCTAGATTCAACTTCCACACTCTCAGATTTTACACTTTCAATTACGAACAACATAACATTTGGAAAACGCTCCGCTATTTGTTACAAAAATCATGGATCGACTACACAGTGAAGTATCTAAAACTAACGCTTAATTAGTTCGAATCTGATGACTTTATCTGGAATTTGTATGTAATTATTATATTTTAATATAGTATATTATTATTATTATTATTATCTTATGATAATTACATCAAAGTAATTGTAGAAAAAGACGAACGATCGTTTTAAGTGTATTAGTGCAGTTTTATTTGCTCTACTGGCTTAATTTTGAAGGGATTATTTTAGAAATTTCTACATAGCTAAATTTATTATATATTTAGATCGGTCAAGTGAAAAGTGGTGTTGCTATTGCACTGGCGAGAAAGTAATTTTGCAATATATTATAAATGAGATTTTGTCCAATCGCCTTGAGGGAACACTAATTCTTGCCCAACTCTATTGAAGGATTTTCAATTCAAAAAAATTGTATACTGGCTTCGGTCTAAATGTAAGCTTTTATTCGATTGTTTGCTCAGCCTGCAAAGACGTGTCTAAAAATAGCATAACCATATTTGCGGTTTATCAATTCAGGTCTTTTTCCCTGCATTGTCAAGGTTCATCAATTGTTGATAATAGACTTTAGGGTTTATAATAGTTTGGTGTCTTGGAAGCAGTTCAGAGTAAGCAACTCTCTTACCAAATTTACAGCAAATTTTTTGGCCAAACTTTGATGAAGTTTGAGCGTACTAATCGTGCTCTGTTTCGGTATTTGATATTACAGTAAAAATTCTTTTCTCCTCCACAGTGACGCGTTTCAAAAATGCCTGTAAGCAATAAATATGAAGAGTCTATTTCGTATCGAGATTTTAAAAGGATCAATTTCAAATGATTTTCAATAGTCATGTGGGATGTTTTCGGCTGCTTTGCAACTTTTCGAACTGAAACGTGTCTATAAAAACGAAATTATCACAGATAATTAGCTAGTGATGAATGAAACATGGCGAATAAAACGCCACTATTTCCATCTTTAGAGACAACGGAGCAAAATTTGACTTTAATTATTAATGTAGGTGTTCACTACCTTCCAAGGCATTTCTCCATGCGGAAAATATTGCTAAAGATAAAAAGTTTGTTCAAATCTCCTAATGTTATGACTAGGTCAATGGTTTTTTATGAAAGCATTTTCAAAAACCTTATTGGAACCCTTATTTTCAAAATAGCATTGTTTATTCTTTCAAAATTTACGCATTTATTTACCACATGCAAATTAATTAGCAATTGCTTGTTACATAGTAAACTTAACTCATCACAAATAAGAGTATGTGCCAGTAATCTGTAATGGGATGGGACGCTCCTATGCTATAAAAATACATCGTTGTCCTTAAAACACACTATAAGCTTAAATTATTTCCTAAGTTTACGTTATTATCATCCGCTATATCCCGTATTAAATCTAGTGGTTTAGTTACAGCCTTCTTGCCAAAATGCGTTTTGCGATGAGTTTTCATTGCTGTTGCCTGTCGGAATCCCTGTCCACAAACGTTGCACTTGTAAGGTTTCTCGCCTGTGTGGATATAGCGATGATGTCTCAGTGTTGCTTTAATGCCAAATGCTTCACCACATATGTCGCAAATGTGCTGTTTTACTTTCAAGTGGACTAAACGCATGTGACGTCTCTTTGAGGACAGTTTTATAAAGCGTACGTCACATCCCTCAAAGTCACATTTCATACGTTCCGAATAGGTGAGATGGGAACGCTTATGTATGTTAAGCAAAGGACGGCGAGTGAAAGCCATTGGACATTCGTTACATTTGAAAGGTTTAGCAATGATTTTACTGTGGAAGCTTTGAATATGATATTTTAAATTATACTGAGACTTGAATACTTTTGGACATTGTTCACATTTAATCTCTTCTGTTTCGGTATGTTTATTTTTTATATGCTGTGTCAGTGAGTCTTGATGAGCAGCCAGGAAACCACATTGATCACAAATAACACGTTTGCTGTTGGTTGTGTTGTCAGAATCATTAGAATTCGAATGCTGTAATTTCATATGTTTTTTGAGTGTGGTTTTTGTTTTGTAGGTTTTATTGCATTGCTCACATTTGTGAATTTCTTGTGACTCTGCCGAATGTCTTTCAGCAATATGCCCGACAAGGTTTTTGTACAAGCTGTATGCCTTATCGCACTCTTTACATTGAAAGGCTCGCTTGATGCCTTCATGTACACGTTTTATATGGCCCTCATATGTAAGGATTTCATAAAAATACTTTTTGCATGGCTCACAACGGTAGACTTTTCGTTTCGATTGAGTGTCATCCGACTCGGGTGGAGTCTTTTCAGATGTGGAATTTTTCGATTTATATTTTCTTTTGGTTTTATTTCTTACTATACGTTGACGCGTTCGTTTATTTTGCTTGGGTTGCTTAGTTTTTTTAGTTTTTGCAGCTGCTGATTTGAAAGACTCATCATGATCTACGTCGTCAGTCAGGGTCTTTTCATCCACAGAGCTGTTGGATTTGTGTGAAGACGGCGAAGGCGGGCAAGATGGGGAGGTGTCAATGAATTCTTCTTCATTTCCAAAATCCGGCGACGGAGACCGACTGGTTGGATAAAATGGTGACGCTGTTTCATATTTTTCTACTTCGCAAAAGCCGTCTGCAGGCTTTGAGTCTAGGAATACCTTATTTGTCTGAAAATATAAAGTAAATTTTATTTATTCGTTGCACTAACAATAATGTATTTCGTAATAGAAATTTCTACAAGTATTAACTATCGCCAAAAAAGATTTTTTTTAATTTATGTGGTAGAACTATACCAATGTTAGCTGTTTTTTCAAAAAAGGATATCTTATATTGTTATGCGCGCCTCCACAGCAATTTAAAATATCCGTTATCCATGAAGTGGAGTTGTAGCTAATGTAAATATTACTGCAGTTTCCATGCAAATGCATTGCCACACTTTTGTAGTTCTGATAATGATACGAAACGGATGCTGTAATTATTGCTTTAACGACTTGTGGAATTGAATAATAATTGATTTAAGTTTGATGTAATCTCACTGTGCTGTCTGATATTCTATATAATATTTTAGTGGTACTTTATAAAAGATTTAGGATATTGAATGAATTACAAATAAAAGATAGCCGCCGACTACAAATAAGTAATGTTCGGTGGTCCGTTGGTTGTGGATTCCGCTAGAAACAAATAAATTTCGGAGGGACTCTAAATTACAAATTAAATGAAATGAAAAAATAATTTTTAAATAAATCACAAGATGTGTTTAAATCCTTTTTGTTAGAGTGGACACAGTTGTACCTCACATATGTTAAAATGAGGTTATCTTGGTCTATAAGGGCAATTTATTGTGGCCCAAAGATGTGGTAATTTCATATTCCGAGTAAATATTTCATATGCAGAATAGCTCTGAGAATATTTTCCATTTATAAGTACTTTATAGCATAAGAAAGGCTGTGAAGTCAGCCAGTATTAGGGATAACTTTTATTTTCGCTAACATTTTGAGAGGCCGGAGTTTTAGGCATTATACGAGAAATAGGAATAGTCTGTGTTGGAGATGTTAAAAAGAGACTTTTGATCGATACTGTTGGGAGTTGTACAAAAAATAACCTGAAATTTATAAACTTAAATAGAAGAAGAAAAGTTGTGGGAATTAAGGACAACATATAAAAGGTAAAGTAAAATGGATATTTAGTAAGAGAAAAAGAAGACAAGAATTCAGCGTTATTAAAATTATATTGAATTATTATGGAAATTCCACATGTGTTGACACAAAAAGGGAATAATTTGCATGGCGGACAAAAATAATTCATTGATAATTGTTATTTACAACCAGTTATGCTACAAATAAGCAAAATGGATGGAGCCCATACATAAGCTAAGTATGTCTGGTATAGTCTGCAGACATAGCAGATTGTTCCATTTATATTTTTCTTCAGATGGTGCCGTGTACAGGTCAAACGTTCCAAGAAAATTGTGCTCTTCCACATACTTTTTTCGGTATTTGTAAAATTTGAATATTTCTCTACTCATTCATAGTAATAAATCAGTGATAACAAGTAATTTTCTGGATTACCTCTGCATTGATACATCTACTCACCTCGCTGCACTTGTCATCTGAGTCTCCAGGTGTAGACTCTCCCTTCTCTAAGATCTTCCTTAATTTCTCATAACTTTTTAAAGCCAATTGGCAATGTTTTGCAAAATCCTGCCACTTCTCAAAACATAAACCGCATAAATTGGGTGTATGTGTATTTAGTTCATCATTTTCAGTTTCAGCGTCTGATGGCCGTTCCTCCACCAAGCATAACCTCATCAGCTTTTCCACCACAGGAAACTTGCAGATTAACACAGACTTCTTTGCATCCTCGCCGTCGCCGATGGTTTCTAGTTTTATTAAACAAGTACGACAATGATATTTTAAATCATACAATGTTAACATCTTTTGATGGTGCCTTCTGGTTAGGAAGTCGTCAGTATTTCTTTTTTAAATATCAACAAGGCAAAATATGTAAACCAAAATGTAAACAACTTTTATAGCAATCATTCACAATAGTGCAACATCTGTTTGTGTTTACATTTCGTTTGTTCCATTCCGTTTGATTCCAATTGATACTTGTTATTCTATTACTTATACTGGTACTGGCGATATATGATTTTTCCTCGGCATCGGCTGTTTGACGTTTTCTTTACCAACGAAATCATGAATTTTCTTTTTAATATCAATGTTTGTCGCGTTTGCATGCAAAATGAACAAAGTGCCGATTTACTCAGTGACAGTGAGCTGCAACAAAAGTTTACATATACGACAAAGTTAACGGTAAGTTGTCCAGAAAATGTAAAAAAAATTTCAAAATAATTGTTCTATTACAACATGAATAAAAATTATTGTAGTAGCTTGCGTGTTATTATTTGTTGGTGTTGCCGGATCTATGAAAATTTTGTGAAAATGTGCTTCAGTGTTGCAATTCATATCGCATCAATGGAAGAAATTTGCTATGCTCCTATTGCTGCTAATTTATTTAAATTTTTTGTGGAATAATATTGAATAGCTGTGCAATTACAAGAACTTTTCCTTGGAGGAGGCTCACACCTCGGTAGATATCACATTTTGCAGTTGGTATGTTTATGAATATATTTATAGACGAGGAACCATAGATATCGTACACAAAATTGTAGGTCACATTTACAAGACCATTTTGAAGACCGTTTTTACTATAAATTTTTATTAACAAATATTTATGACTACGCCCCGTATATTTGACAAATCAATAATAAAAAAAAGCCTGGCCAATATATAAAATCAGTCTTTCGATTGTTCGAAAAGTCACATTTTTTCCAACCAGTTCCACTATTTTGAAAAAAAACATCGATTTGAACCAACCTAGATTTAAAAAAAAAAAAAAAAAAACAAAAAATGGGAAAAGAAACTTCTGATATATGAATAAAGCTATGCTTTTTTCTAATCGTGATTTAAACCTGAATTTATCTTATCGTGGCACACGTATTGAAGTGGTCCACAGTGTACATTGTTTGGGAGTAGTTTTAGACAACAAACTAAGTTTTAACTATCATGTGGATAATGTAGTCCGACGTTTAAATTATTCACTGCGAAGTTTTTATAATACCGACTTAGTGTTGCCCAGATCGATTAAGGAGAAATTGGTTCATGCTTATATCATGCCCAATATTCTATATTGTTTAGAGTTATATAGTGGCACTAAAAAACAAAATATGAGGAAAGTTCAGATGGCGTTTAATAGAGTTATGAGGTATTTATACTCACTGAGGCGTCGTGTTCATATAACATCGTATGTTAAGCGTTTCTTGGGTTGTAGTTTTAAAAATTATGTAGATTTTAGGTCTTTGCTGTTATTTTATAAAGTTGTTCGATTGTGTAGTCCTCAATTTCTTTTTAATTCATTTAATTTTTCACATTCCACTCGTAATAAGCAGCTTCTTATTCCTAAAATAACCACACTCATGGGTCGTGCTTTTGCAGTAAGAGTACCTCGAATTTACAATTTACTACCAAGCCATTTAAAAAGTTTTAAATTATTTCCTGATTCTTACAAAAGGCACATTCTACAACACTTTCAGGCTTTACTGTAAAATTTTGTTTTCAATTAAACTGTGGGCAGCCTTTATTACATACCGATTATCTTATATTTCAAGATTATATTCCGATTAACTTCTAACTTTTGAATTAGTCTTTTTTTCCATACTTTTTTTTTTTGTCTTCAACGATCATAATGTTATATTATATTATTATATGTCATATTATATTTTTATAAATTTTATATTTAATTTTTATTATGATGAATTGTTGCATATTGTAATTTACTTATAATTGGCCGGAAGGCTTTAAATTACAAGCCAGAAATAAATAAAATAAATAAAAAATAAAGTGTGTAGCTTGTTTTTTCTTGCACAAAAAGATTTCTGAAATAATTTAAATGTAAAAGAAAAACGTTCTATATAAAAAGTTTTAATCAGTCTATATTTTTTTTTAAATAGTCTTTATTTTATATAGTTTTCCATTTGACGAATTTTAACAACAATGTAACAATGTAAAACAGATTTTTTTCTATGGAACATTTAATTGCAACTTAAATTTTTTGATAAGAAATATTTACCATCAAAATGTCTCCAAATATGTTTTGAAAATTGAACACATAATTTTACTTTAATATAGAAAATGTTCAAACAATTTGTCTTTCAGAAATATTCAAATTTTTGTCCAAAAATTAACTATAATTATAAATATTCTAATTATTTATGGAAGTACGATATTTGAACGAAATATGTATTTGTTATAACTGAATGAAAAATCTGTGATACGGAACGAAAATACGGTTACTTCGGTGTTTCGAAAGCGGTCATTTTCGGAAATCAGTTTTACATGAACCATTGAATCGATTTTCTGTTTTTGGATTCCCCTTTGCCAAGTCAATATCACGCATAGAAAAAATTTAGCGGATCTTTCTGAAATTTGCTCTCTCCTCAATTAACTTTGGTAATTTTGTGCCTCTTTATATTTCTAGATGGTGGTGCTTACAGCCGTTGCAATATCGCCGTATTTATCATACCTTGTTATTTGTATTCGATTTAATAGCATATTGTTCTGAATTATTGTCACTTATACCGTTTTATGTTCCGCCGAGATCACTTAGATATCATTATATATTTAATGTAACACACCATTTCATAAATTATGTCCAACATAGTGCTTTGAATCGCGAGTTTATTGAATTCAAAATCCTAAATGGGATTGCAAGAAATGAATATCCTATTCAACGCCTAAAGCTTTGTATGTCTAGAAATAGCTTTAAACTGTTTCTCTTTTTGATATTTAAAATAAAATAATTTACATATTAACATAACTTTCTTGAAATAAGTTATGACAATTACAATATTACGAGGATTTATATATCCATAAACCTAAATAGATGAAATGAAAATGGTAAATGGAATCGCGGCCTAAATGTATTTTATCTGCCTCTTTTCAAATTTGCATTGCTTGTAAGGATGCTAATTTCAATTTAATATGTTCGAGTCTATTGTTTAAACATTTCACCACCACGTCACCACTTCTAATAGAAAGACATTTTATCACTTTAAGTTCATGCTGAAAATTATTTTTCATGAAAACCATTTTTTAGCTCGAAAACATCAATAATATTATAGAGAAGTTTTTTTATATCTGCAAGTTTTAAAATTATCAAAATTGTTTTACATTTTTTAAAGGAAACGGAATTTTAATTCTGCCTATTGACGAAGCCATCAAGATAGAAATGGGCCTCGGCACTGAAGATGATTTTATCGGCAAAATCAGCATTTTCATGTTGTCTCCCCAATACCCAACTAACGAACTCCCTTCACTGTCCATGGTCAGCTGGCTTCAGTTCCTGAGTCAATTGAACTTTGTATGCATGAAGATGCAAATCTTTCGTCAAAATTCGCTGCATAGTGGATTTGGAGACACCAATTTGCTGAGCTCGGTGTCGAATTGAGGTGGATGGAGTTTGAGCGACATCATCACGTACAGCTGCGACATTTTCGGTCGATCGACCTGGTCGAAGGCGCGTTGTTGTCTTTACATCACTAACAGACCCAGTTTTGTCAAATTTATCCATTAATCTATAGTTGACTCTTTTGGAGCATTATTTTGACCCCAAATTGATCGCAATTTGCGAACTGTGGCCGCAAAACTTTCACCATTTTGATAAAACAATTTCACAATGAGAATGCGTTGTTCATTTGCGTAGCGCTCCATTTTTACTAACCTACCTACCTACCTTCTACTAGCAAACAATAACAATTGTTTAAATGTCAAACAATGACGCATCGAATAGCGCCAAATTTAAATCTTGCGTCCTTGTTGGGACACCCTTTAGATAAAATAGATAAAAACAAAAATAGAAAAAATCATTGATATTACGTTTAAAGATAGTGACATTTGGACACATCACTAAAGTTGTCTGCCTTTGCACGCTTTTCCCCACTATTGATGACTTTGTCATCTTTTTTTGTCCACTATATATTAGTTCAGCTCAGTTCAGTTAAATTTTCAAAGCCAATTAATGATATGTAGTATTTCTAATGTGAACCTCCGCTAGTAGTTGCGTTCCTCAATGAGGACATACCTAACTATCAAATTGAATTTGAGCTCAATTATTAAGCAATGGGCTGCAGGAACAGTTTTTTGTTACGGCGGTTTGCGTTTCTGGTCGAGACCCTTTTTGTATCCAGTTCTTTTGTTTTCAATTTTGTTATAGTGGTTCCAACGTATGTTTTCGAGCCTAGTCCCCGCAGGCAAGGAGATTTGCCTTGTGCCCTTTCCGCATTTCGGATTTATTTTGCATGCCATCTTATACATCAAATTTTCCAGAGAATCCTGGCTATGAGATATATAAATAATATTTGTATAGTTAGAAAATGTCCGTCGTCTAGTCGTCTAGTTATTTTTTAGTTCTATCTGGCTTATTAAGTTATTTGTAAATGTCTGAGAGTTTTGTTAAAAGGTAGAGTTTTCTGGTAACGTTCTTTATGACAATGCTTTTGAAACATGTTTTTCTTTTGCGTTTGCAATATTTATGACATTTTAACCTCAAATATGGATTAAAATAGATTTTGTTTTTTAAAATCACGATATCACATGTCTGTGATGGTAGAGAAAGTTTGTTGAAGGTATGGTGACGCCAGATTCGCCTTTAGCATATAAATATTCTTTAGGATCCTTTTGGATGACCACTGAATGTTGTATTTTTTTATAAGGCTTGAATCGGAGTAAGTTTTTGTCTTCGATTAAAATACAATCTGCTAATAGGAGAACAAACCGTATGAGCTTGATGAATGCAAATCCCAATAAGCCTATTTTCTCTTTAATCTAACAATTAAATGATGTGTTTGTGAATTTAAATTTAGTAATAATAAACAGAGCATTTTCCGCTATTAGTGCGATTTTCGTAGCAATCTCGGTGCGTATTGGTTGTGTCACAGACATTAATCCTAAAAAAACTGCATGATATAATAACATTCTGTTTTGAACATTTTTGAGGCGGATTTATTTGCCTCCCCTCCACCATAGAACGGTCTAGAGTCGCCAACGATTATTATATGAAAATAATTAGAAGAGACAATTAATAAACAGATTCGTACAAAATGATTATCACATTAACACATGCAAACGTATCCGAATATATGTAGTCGTGTTTTCATTTCATTTTTATTGATTTGTAAGTTCAATACAAAGTAAATTTGAATTACAATGTATTCCATTTCGATACTACTTAATCTACTGCTTTTTCTCTGGTACTGAGTCCGCCAACCATTTCATATAGGGTAAATTTCCTTGATCAATGGGCAATGCTATGACTTCGGCCACACTATAGGGATGATTATCACGTATCCACTTGGTCAATTCCTCCATGCGACTTGTTTGAGTTTTTACCATCATCAAATATTCATTGTCCTCGTTCACTTTGCCCTCCCACATATAAATGGACTGTATATTCGGTATAATATTAACACAGGCAGCTAATTTTTGTTCTACCAAACCATGGGCCAACTTTTTGGCGGTGTTGTTATCGGGAGTGGTTACGAAGGCTACTGAACTTGTACCGCTTTCATATTTGAAGTCTTTATTATCACTCATTGCCGGTGTTTGTTTGTTGCTGGAGCAAGTTGATTTTGAGCTAGATGTGAATACAGCTGGCGTCGTTGTGAAAAATTGGTTGGAGGCGATGGCGATAATCTGAGTTTGATGGACCAGCAGCAAACAAGGCGTAGTATGCAATATATTTTTGAAAAAACGCATTAATTAATTTGTGTAGTAAAAAGATATTCGAGAGAATCTCTGCTGCAATAATTCGTTGATAACAAAGTCACCGGGGTCCCAGCTGATTGACACCGGCACAGTGATGGTAGTGTTGTCGGACTGATAAAGTAATCGAATTCAGAATTTGGAATCTGTAAGGGACAAGGGTGAAATTGTTCATTATCAGGTTAAAACGGCATTTAGTATAATTTTTTTTTTATTTATTTGGCTGGTAATTTGAAGCCTTCCGGCCAATTATATGTTAATTACAAAATGTAACAATTCATATATTAGATTTAATCTGCTCAACAATATAAATATAAAAAAAGGTAATAAAAATTAGAAACTATATTTTTAATTATATAATATGGAATATATATATATATTAAAGATAATAGATTATTAAAGACATAAAATGTGAAAAAGACTAATTTAGAAGTTAATCGGTGTATAATCTAGAAATATAAGATAATCGAATCGAAATGTTACTTGAAAGTCTGAAGATGTTGTAGAATGTTACTTTGTAAGAATCTGAGCATAGTTTAAAACATTTTAAATAATGTGGTATAAATACATGACGCTCTCAGTACAAAAGCACTATATATATCGTATATATGCACATCGCGTACAAACAAATAAAGGCAGCCACTTTTCTGACCTATCCTCTTTTATTTACAATAAGATACAAATAATGTTAAAATTATTATTTTGCTCGTTCGTACCGATAATATGGTTAAAGTTAAACTACCTAGAATTTTTGTAACGGGGCACTTGGTGTGAGTAAATTTAATTTAGTTCAACTAATTGCAATTTTTGTAAGGTTTTGGGTTTTTATATACCAATTCAGTTATCTATGATTTGCCCAGTTCAAATTGATATCGGTCGATAAATTTAAACATTCATTATTAATGTCGATCTCTTGAATTTATTCTGTAACTTTAAAGTCGGGAGTGCTTTATAAAAATTATAACTTCGTATTCTTGTTTTCAATTTTTTTGTAACGGTAAGAAACAGTTTCATTTCATTTATTGAATAGTCTCTTAATTTAAATCCTTTTGGCCAATATTAAGCAAATGACAAAATACATAAAATAAACACTACTAGAATTAAGAAACAAAAACAAAATATAACTTAGAATATAACATCAAATTAACTAGTAACTGTTAACCTGTAATGCTCGAAATAATAGGCGAAATGGAGGGAAATAAAAAAAAAATATTGAACGATATAGGTTTTTTTTTAATTAAATTATCAAGTTTACACTTTTAAACTGTTAAATAAATCACGATACGCATAAATTAAAATAAATACTACTCCAAAGTAAATGTAAAAATGTACATAAAATAAAAATTGATAGAATAAAATCATATGTTTAATATCAACCAATAATAATTAACAAATATCACTCGTAAATGCAGGCATTAAGATGTAAAAGAATATTCACCGATGTTAACTGCATATGACAAATAAATCTGTTGCGAAATATTGTGAATGATACATTTAAATTTCTAAGCTCATTTGGGCTACTCGTACATTGAAACATCGTGCTATAAGATGGCAAAGTTTGGGGATAAACAATTGCCTTCTACGAACGGAATGACAAAATTCAAAAGTATCATATTGGAATTGGTTAGAATATAATTTTGTATAAATGCATAAATCCATAAATGCAGGAAATGAACATCCTAGAAATTTGATCACAATAGATGTTATATGTACACGTCTCTGTTCAAAGATAATGGAAGAAGGTTCATACATTTTTGACTAGTAGCAGAGTATACCTCTAAGCAGTACATAATATTTGACATAACTAGGGACCAGTTGCTTTTTCACATACAGCGGAAGCGACAAATTAGTTGTGTATAATTGCCTCAATGCATAGTTAACACTTAAAACAACGTGATTAATGTGCTTCTCAAAGCGCAGCTTATCATCTAATAAGACTCCCAAACATTTCATGTCATGCACAAACTGTAAATTAGAACCATTATAAACTACTCGAATAACGACTTTCTTTTTACGAAAAATTTACGAAATTTTAAAAAAGTCTGCGCATGTATTAAAACTATACATTATATCTATTCAGGAATATATAATATGCCCGGATACCAGATACCGTAACCATCCGTGGGGCGATGGTTATTACATGCGACTTTCATTCACGTGGTCGCGGGTCCAATCCTTGATGTGCATGATGGACACTTTAAGCAGTCGGTTATTTGATAGGTTTGATAAATGCTTCTCAAACTGTGACTTTAGCAACAGCCGTTTAACAGTAAGTCCCTTTCTGTGAGTCTAAAAATAGAGTGCGAGTAAACGAATTAAATGTGAGGAGCAATACCATATCCCATTCATGGGATGCAAGGGAGCTTGCGATTATACCGACACATCGGTTCAAAAAACGTTATATCTCAAATTTCATATTTAAAAGCACAATTCACTTAGTACTTAGAGAATTTCGAAGGTTTTTAACCTTCAACCAAGTTTGCTGTCACTTGGTATTTTACTATTATACATTTACTTTAGGATATATCTTTTAGGATATGTATTTCAAATGTTCTCAATGGCAATTTTTGAATATCACCTAAAAAATAATATATTTTAAAACAGTTGAAGGATTTTGATATGCTGTACGAAAAGATTACGTTTGGCGTTCTACAAATATTATTGATATGGTATTTTTTTGCTCTTTGTGACCTACCCGGTAACGTAAAGAAAACATAAATTTACAATCCATATTAGCCCTGATAAGTAAAACAAAGGAAGAAAAATTAAAAAAAAAGATAGGCTTTTATGGATTTTTCTCTGTCAAGTACGTGGCAATAAAGCGCATTTTCTATCTACAAAGTTTTGAAGAATTTTGGGTTGAATTTTGAAAACATTTTCAGGGGCCGCTAAAACAAATTAAGCCTCGATTCCCCAAAAACCATAGGAAGATTTGTGCTAAGCGAACAAATGGACTATCAAAGTGTTAAAATCAACGATTTCTACATATGCAGCCTGTTAGCTCGTTCATCTAATTTGTGTAATTATAAGTTTTGAAAATTTGAGCCTTTTCTTATTTGCCTGAGATTGCTGATTGAAAATATATCATATATGGTAGACAGAATCAAGATTCGTAAAAGTTACAAAAAAAAAAAAAAAAAAAAAATAGTAATAGAAAAATGTTCAAAAATTTTCAGCTCTCGGCAATTCTTTGGGTGATTAATTAAAATTAAATATAAATGGAAAATTTCTCGAAAATGGATTCAGACTTCGAAGAAACTATTTACCATTTGCATGGATTGAAATGTAATAAAAGCATTGATTATGGTTATGTTAGGCTTAGGACTTTTAAAGGCGACATGTCTGAGCTAGTCTAATTTTAAAAATAAACTTTAAGAGACGGATTATTAATTATAAAAATGATAAATTTCTTGGATTTTTAAAGTACGTTCAATACCCCTGAGATCTAGCTCTAGAAATGTTTTGTAAAATCTTCATAAAAATATGGTCATTTCATAACATTTTTTTGTTCTCTCTAACAGAATCAATCTAAATCAAAAAAGTTTAAGCAAATTTTCAATTTTCAATATTTTGTTACCAGTTGTCATGTATAAATTGTTGGCGTTATCGTATTCTTAGTAAAATATTGATTTAAGAATCCACGTAAAGTTTTTTAAAGTAATGTCGGAAGTGGCACATCAAAATTTTTCTGCAACAATACTTAAACATTTGGCAAAGCTAAAAAGTGAAATTTTGTCAGCATGTGTTAATATTTAATTTTAGAAATTCGTTAATAACCATTTTTTTAACCCATCAAATGTTTCGTTTTAAGTAATTTAAATTATGTTACTGTTTTCAATTTCAGATTTCCGAAAAAGACAATTTACCCAAAGCGATATGTTCTGGTTGCGCGGTACGCCTCAAAGTTGCTCATAAATTTATCAAAACCGCCCATGAATCTGAAACAAACCTAAGAAATTTCTTAGCCAAAATTAGTAATGAATTTAAAGAGGTGGCGCAGGGTAATAAAAATGAGAAGACTGAGGATAATACTACTCCAAATTCTGGAGAAACTCTAACGGAGAATGAGATATTAACATTAATTTCAGACGATGACCCCATACCAACCACCAGCAGATCGCCAGCAAGGACTATAAATAGGGAAAGCACTTACGAAAAACGGAAAAATTCACAATTTAAGGAGAATGATCGCAAAAAAATCAAAAAGGAAGTTAAAATTTCCACAAATCATGAGGAAGAAGAATTCAAAATGCCACAAACTACGGTTACTGTGGTGGACGAAAAACAAATTAGCATGAAAACAGATGCAGTGTATGATTTGACCGAAGATATTCTATTAATACACTCGGAAAACAATGAAATTAATTTTGAGAATACCGCACATTTAGTGGAAGAATGCCAGAATAATGTGGAAGATGCCGAAGTAGAGGAGGTTGCAGAGGAGGGTGACATCGAAGAGCAAGAGACGGAGATGCATCAAGCTCTACTTGAGGGAGTTGAAGAAGATGGCAAAGTTCACTCTATTAAAACGTTCATCGTTAACGAAGAGGAATCTCTGAACGCAATGCCAGAGTTGTCGGAACTGAACTTGCAAGAGAACCATCTTGAAGCTTTAGAGGAAAATTCCGATGAAATTCAAAATATTGTGTCCTCTACACAGGATGGCTATTTGCGTGAATATGAAACGATGCTCAATAATCAGGTGGCAGATTTGCATTACAGTGATGAGTATGTGGAAGAAAATTCAGTTGGGGAAACACCTCTAAAAGAATGTGCAATATACATAGACGACGAGGCTAGTGGTGAAGATGTAGAAGAAGGAGATGAAAAACGGCATTCCTTGTCCGTGGTCTATTCAACGGCCACAGTGCAAAGAGATGACCAAATTCCCAGGGCTTCCACACGAAAAGAGTCACAGCCACTCCATCGTTTTTATTGTACACAATGTAATCGCGATTTTAGCACAAAAACGAATCTTAATCGTCATATGCAATCGCATGAAGGCAATAAACCGCACGTCTGCCCAGAATGTTCGAAGAGTTTTTCACAAAAGTCCACGTTAAAGCAACACATGTACACTCACACGGGTGAGAAACCGTATGTCTGTGATGTTTGCAATCGTGGATTTACTCAGTGTAAAAGTTTAATTTTTCATATGCGTCGTCATACAGGGGAGAAACCGTTTCAATGCGAATACTGTTTGGTTATGTTTCGACAAAAGGATGCTCTAAGGGTATGTAATGTATGGATAAACAAATGATAGCTTCTTGCATGCTATACGAATGCTATACTCGCTTGCAGTACTCAGAGTTGCGGAATTTAAGATCTGCTTACTTATTCGTTTTCAAGGCTAAGGAAATTTACAATTTCTGTAACTTAAGGTCGTACCGAATTCAAAATAAATTATCACTTGTGAATCTATTACGAATTCTAATTTTTCGATCCGTCGAAATTGGAATTTGCTTCTTGTAATGGGATGATTAAATAATTTTCTCTAATATTACAAAATTAAGTGTATTATATCTCCCACTCTAGTTGTGTACACAAGTTAGGGTCATGGTCGGTGCGATATTGATAACCATTTTTATTTTTTTGTTGATCCTTTAGCAATCAAACGGTATACATTTTATTGAATAGTCAAAAAGAGTTACTTTAGTTTAAAGATGATACTAATTTTTGTTCAATTCCCGGCTAGGAATCGTACCTAGTACTATGTGGTTGCTGTCTGTCCTACTTCCACTGAACCGATGAAACCCTTTCAGTCGAAATTTTATCAGGCATGCTTACACTTCAAACTTGTGTGATATAAATTCAGAGATATTTAGATGTACAAAGTGAAATGTTAATTTCTTATCTTAAATTTTTATGTTTTTGGTCGATAATTTGTTGGCCAAAAATATGGAGGAAAGTCTGTCTCAGAAACAATTTATTCATTTGTTTAACCTTTAAGTTCCAGGTATTGAACGATCCTTAAGTACAACATTAATTTATATTTTTAATTTTTTTCAAATTGATATTTCGTTATGGTTAGAACGAATCTCAAACAATATATCTTGAAAACCAGACAAGATATAACAACTTGTATGATGCTTTTAACGTTGCTATACGAAATTAATTATAACCAATACCTTTGTTTCCATGACTCAGATGCAGGCTTCAAAATTGCATAAAAATATTACTTTTTCCATCAATTGAAGGATATCTGAAAAACTAGAAGTAAATTAAAAATACTGTTTGCAGTTTATTGATTACCATTACCAAGCTTTCATTCATGCTGCACGCAAACAGATATCCTAACCCCAACAATCTAAATATCACTTGAACATTTTACCATCTGAGTCATATTTTACGAAATCTTTTTTATTTTATGAAATAATTCCTGATTTTAAATTTATGTTATATGTTAAATAATTTTACAATTTCAGATCCATATACTCAAACATCACGTCATAACCGAACAGTTGTCTAATGGAACTGAAGTTTACATATGTATCATCTGCCAAATGAAATTCGATACCAAGTCAGAGTTTAAAATACATATGAAAATTCATACAACCACAACAGAAACTGAAAATATAGAATTTATAACCGATGAACCATCAGAAAATGCCCTATTCAAGGCCCCTGGGACACCGTCCACACAAGGACCGCTTCTCATGGTGTCACTCGAAAGAGAAAATCTAGACGCCGCCGTTATGGATGTATCTGCCTCATCGGCAGCAGAACCAAGACGTGCGAAAAAGTTGCAATGTCGCAAATGTTTCAAATGTTTTGTCCTTAAGTAAGTTGAAAATTAGATAAGAATTATAAAAATATAATTGTTATAACTGAAACTACTTACAGAAAAAGTCTTATACGTCACATGCGCATTCACTATACTAGTACAGAGGAAGAAATTACCGATTGCATCGACTGCGATATACAATTCGAGAATGCCGAAGACTATCAGGAACACTTAGCGGAACGCCATCAAGTTGTTTGTTCTGAGTGTCCTGATTTAATTTTCAAAAATATGCAGGATTTGAAAGAACATATGTATCAACATAGCTTAGAACAACAGGAAACAAATGAATTAAAATAAATGCGGAGTGAAATAAATTTCTGGACAAATGTGTCTATTAATTACTGTGAATACGTAGTCCATCATTGTGAATTTAATGTATAAAATTTCTCCGACGCTCCGATATTTATATAACTCGGACAAAATGAATATCAAAGGGAGATTATATATAGATATTATAAACGATTATAATTGCATGTTACATGTTTTTCAGTTAAATTTATAAAGCATAATTAAATATGGTTTGCGCGTTGATCCTAATCGTTTGAAAGACATTTTGTGATTACTTATTTAACAATCTTGGTCAATGTTAAGTACATTATAAAATACATAAAATAAATACTGCTTCACTTGAAAACTTAGGATAAAACATAAAATTAACTAGTAACGTTTAACTTATTTATTTAGTTTTTTATTTGGCTGGTAATTTAAAGCCTTTCGGTCAACAAGCCTTTTGGGTCAAACAAAAAAAAACAAATTAATAATAAAAATTAATAATATCAACACTTTACAATCTTACAGCTAGAAACTATTAGATAAATCACAATATGCATAAGGTGAAAAATACCACTCCAAAATAAAATTAAAAGTTTTTAAAAGATAAAAGATGAGTACATAAATTCAACATTATTATTACAATTACTAAATATTTATACAATTATCAAATATTACATAAATGCAATTGTTCGTCAAAATATAAAGCCATGATGTTACCTTATCTGAGAATAGACTATGATAATGAAAGACTATGCTAAATAAGCATGCCATGAATGTCATGAATTTAAAATCCTAAGCTTATTTGGCAGCGTATTATACCTACGCACTACTCTCACATTAAAAGATCTCGTTGGAACTTGTTAAAGATTAGATTAGATTATAAGTTTCATGTAAGAAACGCAGACATTGGTTAGAATATATTTTGCAGAATTACAATAATAGTTATTGATCAGTAAATGACGGAAATAGACGTCCCAGAAATCTAATTATAAAGGGATATATATGCACGTGTTTCTTGAGAGAAACAATGTATTAACAACTTTGTTTAAAAATGCTTGAAGCAGTTTCATATACCCACTCAAGCCCGTTCGGAATAAAGTTTTAGATTTAAAAGCATTGGCAGGAAGTTTGCAAACTCGCTGACTCCTTCCTGTAATATAGGAGTAAATAACAGGCATTGCTTGTAAACCCCTAGCAATTGTATAACTTAAATACCAAAAAAATGCATTCACCATGCACTAGTACAGGTAATATGCTTTCATTAAAACTTACCCGAATATTGTCAATCAAACCTAACAGCAGTAGTAGTATTTCTGTTCTTTCTGAAACCGCATTGACAATCATTTAGAAAAGACCTACTTTCAAGGTATTTTGTTAGTGGCACCTTCAACACATGCATTTTATATAATAATTTAAACGTTGTTCGTTCTATTGATCCGGTAAGAATGCGAAGACAGCACTTTTGCGTTAATGACAGTCATCAAGAACCTTGTATATCAAGCATATAATTGATTTTTGAAAGTGTCGAAATAATGAAGTCGGTAAACAGAACGAAGCAACTAATATGGATGTTGGCGGTATAACTCACATTTTTGCTTTTCATCAGTCAATCACGGTTTATTGATCCCTAATTTTTATTATGTTTTTTTAGCATTTGGGAACTTAGGTTTTTATTCATATTTTTAGATATTTTAATTATTATTTTTTATATTACTAACTAAATATTAATATTAAAATTAATGATATATTTCATAGAATAGTTTTCTCTCAACCAAAAAAAAAAAAAAAAAAAAAAGCTGATAAAAAAAAAAAAAAAAAAAAAAAAATAAAATGACACATTTGAAACGACTACCAAAATTAAATCCAAAACGGTAGGATCCGATGAATTTACACTTTAGCTTCTGAAAATGTTGATTGCTGATCATGTTTTGCGCCTTGTCAATATAATTTTAAACATAATTTAATTATTTTAATTCCACGTCCTTCCTAATTGGCCTAACTAACGATAGTTTTTCTACTGTAAGTGAAAGTGAATTGTATTCTTTTGCCTCTATACTTAAAGAAGGCATTTTATAGTTTGGATTCCTTTTGCAACCCTTATTGGCAAATTACACTATAAGTAGAGATTCTCTACCACTTGATAAAGAGATTGTATCGCACTGACAGACGTCAATATGTTTTTTTTTGTAATGGTCATTGTTCCGGTTTGTTAATTGTATCTAGTGATATTCCATGGAACTCTGTGTCAGGCCCATAAATTTTTATGTATGGGTATATGACTGACTTGTTTGAATTGTTGTAAGGTGTAAACTGTTTGTCTTTTATTTTTGCTGATGAATGGAATTTCATTTCATTTATTGGACAGTCTTGTAATTTAAAGCATTTTGGCCAATATTAAGCAAATTACAAAATGCATAAAATAAATACTACTGGAATTGAAAAACAGAAACAAATATAACTTAGAATATAACATCAAATTATGTAGTAAGTATTTACCTATAACACTCAAAATAAAGTGCGCCAAAAAGTAGGCGATATGGAGGGAAATAATGAATGATATATATAGGTCAGGGCAAATTGGAAGTTTTATTTTTTTTTCTTTTTTTGGTTAGTAAATTACAATATGCATAAATTGAAATAAATACTACTCCAAAGACTACTTCTTAACCTTAAATTGGATGAATTTGAATGGACAGACAAAAAACATTACTAAAACTGAAGTTATAACCTTGACAACAATTCTTTTAAATGATACTAAACTTAAATTTGTTGGTTGTATAAAATGCGTTGGGTTGTCGTTAGGTAGAATTTGAGCTTTGAAATATGAAGATATGACTTAAGTTGTAATTACACCAATCTCTCTGTACTGCTTAGAACAACATTAAGGGCGTTAAATGGAGTAGTACGTTTGATATACAATATAATATATACATAATATAAATTCGATAGCATGTAATGCAATACGTATGGAATTTTTCGGGACGTTCGTTTGTTGGTTTTCTTGATATCCGTAATTTGCAACGTTTTTGTAGGATTTTCCTTCCCTTTCCATAATAGCTATTTGTATGTTTTGGGAATAATTTTTTATTATATTTAAATAATTTTTATATTATACTGCAATAATGGAAATCCTACATGGCAATATGGCTCGGATATTAATGGAATGTTTAAAAATAAATAAATAAATGAATACGAAAAAGAATCCATACAAAGTGCAGTACATCCTCAGACATTTTCCTGGATATGAAACACTTTTCATACAGAAATCGTCTTTACAATCACACTTCTTCGAAAATTATAGAATACTTTTATATATGTAATCACAAAGAAAAATAACTTAAGTAAATTTAGGACAAAGTCGAATTATTATGTTGCACTTATTCCGATTCATGTTTATACGCAAATCCCATTCCAAAACAACTTGTGAAAGTTGTAATGATTTTTCAAAAAAGCGATTTTCCAAAATACGTAATATCTCTAATTTTTGATGTCAGTAAAAACATATTGTTTGTGTCCTTAAGACAGCGCGATTTCAAAACTTCGTATATTTCGAAAGTAAGCACGGACATGCCAAAACTCTCAAAATGTGGTGCCCGATTGTTTTTCCGTTCATTTCTTCACTATAAATACTGAAAATTGGTTTCGACTTGATATGGTGCTAAATAGTTTTTTGTTGTTTCATTGCCAAATTCATATTTAGAGTTATTTTGTTCACCCTATTCGATTTTCCTCTACAAAATCTACCGCTGCTTTTACATATGCCGAACAGCTGAGTTTGATACCGGTAAATAAACTCTTAAACATTTTAGTAAATTTGAGACAGTCTGCAATTGCGTTTCGTTTGTTTTGTTAGTTTGTATGTTTGATTGTTTTGTTAGGCGCTAAGGAGCTAAAATGTCCTTGCGTATGTGCCGCATATGCGGCAACAAAGAGAATCTTGTCGATATTCTAAGTCGTGGACCGGAAATGTTGGAGAAACTGTCGAAATGCGCAAACATTGAAGTGAGCGGAGGAAACCATTATAATTATCGCAAAAATTAACAATTAATGTCACTTATTAATTCCAGATAAAATCAGATGATCTGATGCCCAAACTAATTTGCCAACAGTGTGACCAAACACTGGACTTATCGTATAAACTACGAAAACAAAGTGAAGCTATGCAACAGCGTCTTCAGCTGCAATTGAGTGGAAACGATGACGCAGAGGAAGTGCACTGCGTTTCAGACGAGGAATTTGTTAAAAGTGAAGGCGATTGCAAGGAAAAAAAGACAGCCAATTATAGTGCGCGTTTGGACATAGAGGGAGAAACTAGCAGAAAGTCTGACGTCGAAGCAGAGGAATTTCAGGCAATGGATCAGAAGCTTGTGGACGATAATACTGAATCTACGATTATAGCTTCTGAGACGGAGGACGCTGCGGAACTGGATGAGGTCTCAAAAGCCACACCCATGTTGACTGACACAATGGCAACCAATAATTCGTTTGTAAAGCGGTCTTGTAGAACATTATCGGTTGATGACATATTTTCCGATGAAAGTTATAACGTAAATATTTCCAAAAATCAAGTGCAAACTAATGATCCTAATGAAATCATCATAGATGATGATGAAGAGGATGTTGATATAGGCGATAACAATGATCAGTTTATTCCTGATGCATATAATGCAGACGCCAATTCACAGTTTGCCTCAGTTCAGGAATATTGTCGTATAGATTTGCTATCACATCCTGGCTCTCCAACACTCGATAACGACGATAGTAAAAATGCAGAAAACGAACTAGAACTACATTCCTCGACGAATCCTTTTACGTGCATAACATGCAATGACGTCTTCACAAATAAAAAAGACTATCACGATCACATTGTCCAGCATGGTGACTGCCGCTATCAATGTATCCAATGTTTGGCCAGTTTTCCCACCCGTTATCGCTTGAGCCGCCATGAAGCAACGCATACAGATGGGGCGGGCTACAGCTGTCCTTACTGCAAACGTCACTATCGCACAGGCTATAATCTGCAAAGGCACATAACTGCATGCCACTCAAAAGAGGCCACATTTCAGTGTAATATATGTCAGCTTTCCTATACGAGGCAGGATGTTTTGAAGAGACACATGTTACACGTGCATTCCAATAAAAAGTGGCATTGCAAAGCCTGTGGCCAGAGGTAATTATAAATTGTTAGGCATACGTAATTTATGAGAAATAGGTCAAAGTAAAGTGATTGCTATACTTAGATCATTTTGAGAAGCGGATAGAAGAAAAATCTTCTTCAGGTCGACAATGGCTACATTGGAATAAATATGCTGTTGTTATTAATTCCCACAGGAAACTTACTCCAAACAGAAAAAAGGCATAATGCAGCAGACCTTTGAAAGCTTTATTAAGTGTCACTAGATATCAAAGGTAGGAACAGGCTTATTTTGCGAATTTGAATCAATTAAAATGATTGAAGTGACAAAAAAAGAATTGAGATTTTGGCTGTTGAAACAAAGCAATAAAAAATATGAAAAAATCGCTTATATTCCTGTATAGCTGGTCACATGATGCAAGAACGGAAATCATCTGCGCAAACGGTTGATTACATATTTTTCGGGCTTTATGGAATCCTGCAAAGTGCGTTAATAAGTGTAATTAGTAATAAATATTTTGTGTCATGTTAGATTTTATTAACGATTCCTACCAACAAAAGGCGATAGATGGAGTCGAGTCTACAGAGTGAAACAATAAGCACGCTAATCCTATAAGAACACAAATAATTCCTTGCATGCCGTGAATGGAATAGATTTACCTGCAAAGTGATTTTTGCTGATTTGTCTACAATATTTGAGAGATCTACAATAATTTATTTTACAATAGTTAAGGTTTATCTGCATCGGCGTATGCGAACTGCAAGGGACTACAACACTCCAATCTATTTTTATATTGCTTGACGCCCCACATAGAATTTAACATAGATCAAACAACTTTAATTGCTCTGTTCAGTTTCCCTTACTTATATGCTCAAATAACTCATATAACTTTAAAATCCTATTATGTATTTTTTTTGTTTTTAGTTTTCGTTCAGCTCATTATTTGAACGTACACAAAACGAAACGACTTTGCGCAAATCAACATCCGTCTTCTAGAAAAGCAAATCCGTTACTTCCTCCTCTACCGCCTGAATACATTGTGCTGGGTTCAGATAATCGTTACAAATGCGTACACTGCAATGCGCTCTTTAAGACTCTATCAATCTATCGTAATCACCTCTTGATTCATGAAAATGTCCGACCATTTCCTTGTCCAACTTGTCCAAAAGCATTCCGTACTCGTTATGCTTTAATTAATCACGAGCGCATTCACAGTAATGAAAGACCGTTCAAATGCGATTTATGTTCCAAATCCTTTAGACAGCTTACCCATATGAAACATCATAGATATCTCCATACGAAAGTGGATATCCCATATTCTTGTGCAACCTGCAACCAACGATTCATAACTAAATGGAAATTGAGGGATCACTTACGAAAACATTGTCGTGTGAAGGAATTTAAGTGTGCCGAATGCCCTGAGGAGTTCTTTTTAAAGTACGATTTGAAACACCACGCTAGGCTAGTCCACCACCGGTCGGTGGACATTGGAGACTCGGATAATGAGGGAAATCAGAAAAATCAGCACGATATAACGGAGGGGACAACGGAAACGGATCGGACGGAGGATGAAATAAATATTGAACAAGAAATGAATGGGAATGAGGAGGAAAACGCAAATGAGCTCTATAATGATGTTATCGATATAATAGATGACGACGACGCTGAAGATTCAAATGGCTTGGATGGGAATATGTTAGTATTGCATGAGGTGGAACCGCCATTGGCATTAAATGGTACGGTTAAACATTCAAATGTACCGGTTGAAACAATAACGCATTTGGATGAGGACGAATCTAAACAGGTTCCACTATCCTCAACTGCCAATGTGGCCATTGAAACTGCAAATGAGCCATGTGTACATTTTATCAATTTGGATGAAGAGGCGCAACCTCCACTAAGTGGTACAACTAAAAGCAAAAGAGTTACAAATGACGAAATAGCTCATTTTATTAATTTGGACGAAGAGGAGGAAGAATTTTCAACATTGCCTCCGCAAGCACAAGCGAATATGGTTATTAATAAGTCCACAAATGTTGTCAATGAACCGATAATGGATATAATTCATTTGGATGAGTATGAAGAAGAAGAGTTATCTACACAACCTTCAGCCTCAAGTGTTAACTTAAATAATGAGCAAGGTGCAAGAATTGTCAATGAACCTAATATGGATGTTATACACTTAGAAGACGAAGAATCGAGGCAATCATTTTCGCCAACACCGTCAACGGCGAATCAGGCAGCTGTGCGCAAATCTAATATTTTAAACGTCGCACATGAACCTTCAATGGATTACATACATTTAGATTCCTCAAATTCTTTTAAATCACCGCCTCGCCTTTATACCAGCGATTATTTTGAAAATATAATTGAAGAAGAGCAAGACGAATACCAAACAATAACAGAAGAGAAAATTCAAATCACACAAGAGAAAATTGAAACGTTTACCAGTTACTATAATGTGGAAGATATCGCTCAGACATAGAATGTAAAAAGGTAATTTTAAGATAGTAATTACAAATAGTTTTAACTGAACTAGTAGAGAATTTTTGATTTTATTTCTTAAAAACAAAAATGTTCGGTATATTGAACACCAATGTCTTTCCAATGTCCTTTAAATTATTTCCTATGTTTGCAATTAATTGTTCAGGTGAAAAAGAGTATAATCTTCTGTAAAAAATCAGCGTTTTTGTTTCAACAGACCGTAACAAGTGTATTTAATTCTACATTCATAGGTTTGTTTTTACATTTAATTTCATTTACTAATCTATAGCGATGACGGGAAGCCAAAAAGGACCTATTATGTGATGTCACAAGTAGAAAGGTCGTATTAAGTGCATATATAACACTGTTTTGACATTAGGCGTACATATATTAATCTGTATAAAGAAAATTTCTAAGACATGAAAATTGTAAATAAGTATTTCTTTTCACTTGAATTTTTCACCTGCTTCAATTATATGTCGGAATTTTTTCTGTAACTCGGTGTGGGTTTAAAGTCTAGTATTGCAGCACTAAAAAAAGATACCATTATGGAGTCAGAAAATATAAGTGTAAGAAGCAATTATATTTGACAATCTTCTCCGATTTCAATTCATAAGATTTTATGAGTTTTTTTAGCGTTCTTTTCAATTTGGCAATTAATGTAAGTTTTACTTCAAGAGAAAAATTTTAGCAAAAACCAATTTCTCCTTTTCCTTTTTTTAATAATATTTAAGTTTTAATGTAAAGTGTAAAGCAAAATTGTTTTTTATGTGGAACTGAATTTTAAATTTATTCAAAATTACCTTTTTTATTCGCACGATCCCGGGCTCATTCCTGCGTAGAGAAATCTATCATTATTTGAGCGGCGCTCAAATATATGTGCCTGACGAACATTTCGAGTAACCGAGTAGTCGACAAGTCTAGTAAGTGCTTCTGAAATTGTGAAGTTCGGAATCATCGCTGAACTGTAGGTTCCGTCGGGTGAATCGAAAAATGGAATGCATGTAAGCTCAATGCGTGAAGCTTTCCTACCTCATTTATGGGATGCAGGGGAATTTGTTTACTTTTTTTTGCATTTAACAATCTTTTTTTGAATTTAACAATTCAGATACTTCCTAAATGTATAGCTTTAAGAATAAATGTAAAAACTTGTAAAGCTTAATTTGTTTGAAACTATTATTTCTTTATAAATGACCAGGTATTTTTTAAGAAGAAAATTTTTTAATGGTAGTAAAAATGTAGCTTGTTAACTTTAAATAATTTTAGTTTATTAATAATACATGTTTTTATAATTGTGTATTCCATGGCACTGTAAAAATTGAATAGTAATCTTTTGGGTAGGTGACTTTCGATTGTATTTGATTCTTATCGAAAGATTATTAAATGTACACAAATGAATATGAACAGAAGTAGAAAGTAATGAAAAGAAAAAAATTAATATACCAAACAAGAAAATCCCAACGACTAAACTATAAAGCAGCAAAGCGGTAGATATTGAAGTACTTTACTGTAAGAGTGGTAACATTGCTTTACTTTAAGAGAGGTAACCTTTAAAGTATTATAAATACCACAAAAACACAGTAGCATGCCAGCACAGTAACTAACAAAGTTCAGTAAATGCTGAGTATAGAAACTAAGAATTAACTACAATTTGTCAGCACTTGGAACGACGAATAATCAATACATTGTTGGTAGAGAGAATCACAGAAATTCGTGGTTCCACAAGTCGTTATCAGTATCAAATAAAAGATCCCACAGATTGTCTAAATTTTGAAAAAGTGGAGTTTAAATAAATTGCGTAGTTCAATCTGGAGTTTCATAAATAATCTTTTATCGACAAATCAACTTTTTGCAGGAAGAATTGGAAAGGTCGAAATCGACTTTTGGGTTGCGAAAAAAGCGGAAAAGTCGACTTTTGTGTGGTAAAAGTTTACTTTTGTTTTCAACTTTTAGATGTTTTTTTTTTGTTGCCAAATTTGATAAATGCTGTTCTTTGCAAAATATAACAATTTTAAAGCTGTTTACACTGCTTCAGGGAGAAATGTCAGGGCGTTCTCGAAACCAACTGACCTGAAGTATAGATGGCGCCAGTAGTTTGAACAAAATTATTTTGGTGAAAAGTGGCAACCTTATAAAACACATGTTTGTCTAGTATTTTTATTTGAGCCATCAAAAGCAAACGACCTCAGTGAATTTATACACATGGAAAAAATTGGTCACCGTTATGTTATTTAATGTTTTCATTTGAAAGGCCTCAGTTCAACCAATATTAAAGCCGAGCCACATTCTACTCTGGTGGAGTCTGGTCCTTCGTTTACGACTGTAAAATACTAGATAGCATATTTTAAACTAGGCCGTACCAGCTGCTAAAACCAACACCGTAGTAGTCGACCAATTGAGGTGCCCACGCCAGACACGTTTAAGAAATTCACAAAATGATATTGGATGATCGTCGGATGTCGGCTGAAGGTGCGTGAGTTAGCTAAAATTATAGGCATTTCAAAATGTGCTATACTTCGTATATTGACCGAGTATTTGAAAACTGTGCTCAAGATGGTTGCCGCGCTTGCTTTCAATAGAGCAAAAACAGCGTTGTGAAGATGATTCAGTAGAGTATTTCACCGCAATAACTACGGATGAGACATGTGTCCATCACTTCACGCCTAAGACAAAGGAATAGTCAAAGCAGTGGACTGGAATCCGAGAATCGTGTCCAAAGAAGGCGAAGACGGCTGCATCTGCAGGCAAGATTTTTGGATGCGCATGGGATTATTTTTATTGATTATTTTCAGAAAGAAAAAAACAATCAATGGCGAACATTATGCTAATTTATTGCAGCGTTTAGGTGATGAAATTATGGAAAAAAGGCCGCATTGGCAAAAAATAAAGTGTTGTTTCATCAAGACAATGCCCCACTTCACACATTCATTATTGTCGTGGCAAAAATTAGTGAATTAAAGTTCGAACTGATGAAGCATCACGCACTTTATTCGCAAATTTAAATCCCTCGGACTATTTTCTATTTCCGAACTTGCAAAAATCACTCGGTGGCAAAAGATTTGCCAACGATGAAGAAGTGTAGTCTGCGGTTGATGACTATTTTAAGAAGTTTAACCGTTCTTGCTATAAACAGTGTATAGAAGCTATAGGACGTCGCCGGAAAAAGTGTATCGTGCTAAAAAGAGATTATGGTGAAAAATAAAGAAAGTTTTTACCAACTTTTTTGTGTCTTCTTTGTTAGGTCGGCTAGTTTTGAGACCGCCCTCGTAGTATCAATAAGTGTCCATAGTTGTAAGATGCCAATTTTTAAAACTGAATTCCAAGTGGATCGCATCTAAGATTTTCAGAAAAGTATCAATACCATTTCCACCAATGCCTTTAAGAATGTGTGAGTTAAGTCGGTTAATTGCATGGAAAGATGAGGTATAAACGGCGGTTAAATTTATTCAAATTTCATCAGAATTCATAGAGCAACGGACAAAACATAGTTTTTTTCAATGGCTCGGTTAGAAATTGAGGAGATAAGGCAGAATTTACGTGTTGGTGTTCTTGTACTTGCACAGAAACATATCTCTAGTCAAAAATAAAGTTTTTAAATTTTTATCATCAAATTTTAATAGCAATTTGTATCTTAGACATACATACGTGTATATATTTACTTAAACCGCTTAATTAAATAACGTTTTATTAAAACCCTGTTTTGTTATTATTACAGAATAAAAAAAGGTGTACTTTTCCCATATCTACAAAAGTCGAAAAATCGACTTTTATACAACTTTTCGTACATTTGAAAACGTTGAAAATCAACCTTTCGTATACAGTGACTCCATCGTATAATCGGACAAGCATTAGTCTGATATGTATGTGCATAAAACTTAAAAAAAATATTAAACATGTTTTTTTTTGCTTTTATTTACACTCTACATTACCGTCTTTCAGATTAATAAAAAAGCAACATTTTTCGTGATAACGGTAATTTATAAAGAAAAAGAAAATTAACTCAATTTTTTTTGCGCTCAACGCATAATCGGACAAAGAAGACGAAATGACGAAAGAGAACAATTAATACTTTCTGGCATATCCTTTGTTCTCAGGAACGGCCTGTAAACGTTTTGGAATTGATTTTACCAAATTCTGGCATACCTCAGTCTTTGTGGAGTTCCACGATCCAGTAAAGCCGCCATAATCTGATTCAAAATGTTAAATTGTTGTTGGTACACTCTTCTAGCTAATTCTTCCCAAAGATGTTCAATTACGTTAAAATCTGGGCTCTGCGCCGGGGTTTCTATAAGTTTTGGGCAATTAAGGATCAACCAAAGCTTTGCTACACCCGAAGTGTGCTTGGGATCATTGTCCTGGTAAAAAGCAAAATCATTCGCAATGTCCAATTTCTCGGCACTTTGCTTTACATTTTCCTTCAAAATGTTGAGGCAGCCAAATTTGTCCATTTTACCATCAATTAAATGCAAATTGCCCACGTCAGCACTCGACATGCAGCCACAAACCATAACAGAGCCTTCTTCATGCTTAACAGTAGCTTTTGTATTTTGAGGATTAAATTCTGCATTTGGTTTACGCCACACAAACATCTTTCCATCTGAACCATGCAAATTGAATTTGCTCTCGTCGATGAACAGAACCCTGTAACGAATAAAAACTATCAACAAAAATGTATTTCAAGATGTCTTTAAACCAAATTACCTTATTCCAAAAATCGTTTGTTTTAAGCAAATACTCTTTAGCAAATTTTATTCTATTGTTTTTATTCTTAGGGCTAATAAATGTTTTTTTTCTGACAATTCTACATTGTAGTTATATTTGTGCAATACATTACGAATAGTATTTTAGCAAACATCTTTTCCACTGCTGGTTTTTAAAGATATTTTTAATTCTGTTGCAGTTTTAAGAGGATCTTGTTTGATTTCCTTCAACAAAGAACGCTCTTCTCGATCAGTTAATATTTTGCCTTGACCTTCTCTACGTTTTTTTAATAACGTCGTGGACAGTGCACTTGCTTCTTCCAATTCAGCCATTTCTTTCACTGTTTTACCCTCTCGATTCAATTTCACTATTAATTGTCTTATTTCGACAGTAGATTGCCCTCCCTACGGGACCATTTCTAATAAATGACTAAGTGTGACAAAAAAAAAAAAAAAAAAAAAGAAGCATATTTGTAAACTAAGGGTACTTTTATTATACAGGGTGGGCCTTAAGGGTGTTGGCGGTTTAAATATTCAATTTAAAAAAACTACGAAACATAAAAAAAAATATATTTGTATTTTTAAAAAGTAGAAGCATGGAAATTTTTAAGACTTAAAAATAGTGTTGTCCAAATGGCTTCCCTCGGCTGCTTGACACTCCTGGAACCGAAGTCGCAAATTTTGGAAAACTCGTTGAAAAGTTGTTCTCGGTATTTTGTTACTTTCCTGAATAATGTTCCTCTTCAACTGCTCTAAATTGGTCGGATTATTCTCGTAGACTACCGGTTTGAGGTAGCCCCATAGAAAATAATCGCATGGAGAGAGATCGGAGCTACGTGGGGGCCATTCAATATCCCCCCTTTTCGAAATGAGTTTTCCAGGAAAAACATTTTTCAGCAGCTCTATGGATACCCTAGCCGTATGACATGTGGCCTCATCCTGTTGAAACCACATCCTCGAGGTATTGCCTTGAAGTTCTTGCAAAGCTGGCACCAAAAGTCTGCTAGCATGTTGCAATAATTGTTCGCTCTAACCGTCGTGAACTGAAACACGAACACGCTCCACAATATCGGCTGATCTTGCAGAAACTGGGCGACCACGAACCGTAATTGGTACCGTTGAGCCGGTTGTTTCGAACATTCTGATCCATTTTCGTATCACATTGACGCTTGGAACTTCACTTAAATCGTGTAAACCGTGTTCATGCCGATACAAACGTCGTGTAGTAATCACTGATTTATTGTTTTGTAATACGCTCGGACACAAAATGCACGCTTGCACTCCCGTGTACGGCTCCATGGCGACTAAATTTCCAGGAAGTGGCGCAGCGAACAACATATCCCCCCGCCACCACGCGCCACGCGTTACCGAGAAATTGAATATTTAAACCGCCAACACTCTTATGGCCCACCCTGTACATATAGATGTTTTACTTTGTCCGATTATGCGTTGAGTACAAAAATATGAGTTAAATTTGTTTTTCTATGTAAATTTACAGTTATCATGGAGAATGTTGTTATTTTTTTATATTTGGAAAGACTGGTGTGTAGAAACAAAAAAATTATTACGATAAAATAAAAACAAAAAAATTATACGATTTGTTTTAGTTCAGAGAACGTAAATATCATACCAACACTTGTCCGATTATGCGATGGAGCCACTGTATTTGGAAAAAATCGAAAGGTGGAAAAATTGGTCTATCTTAATATTTGAAAAAGTCGGAAAATCGATTTTTCATATATTGAACAAAGTCGAAGAGTCAACGTTTTGTGTCGGCTATATATCCTAGTTCAATCTTCCTCATCATTAAAAGACTGCACATTTTCAGATTAGAACAAACTACTGTTTTATAACAGAAAAAAATTTTCTCGTTTCGATTAATTCATTACATTTAATGGTGTCGATGGTGGCTCCTTCAACGGTAGTAAGAAATGTAAAGATTCTTATAGATAGGTATATATAGATAGGTATATATATATATATATATATATATATATATATATATATATA
>JAHXMU010000178.1:184852-225073 GCA_019455685.1 Philornis downsi
ATATTTTTATATTTTTATATTTTTATATTTTTATATTTTTATATTTTAATATTTTTATATTTTTATATTTTTGTATTTTTATATTTTTACATTTTTATATTTTTATATTTTATATTTTATATTTTATATTTTATATTTTTATATTTTGATATTTACAAATTTTGATATTTTAATATTTTGATATACTGATATTTTGACGTTTTGATATTTTGATGTTTTGATATTTTGATATTTTACTATTTTGATATTGTGATATTTTACCATTTTGATATTTTGATATCTTCATATCTTGATATCTTGAAATCTATAACAAGATTGATATCATGAATACTGTAATTTGAGTTCTTTCTCTATTAGCGTATTATCTACTCCACGTAGTGTAGGAATGAGCTCTCTATGTCTTCTTACAACCTCGTCACACTTGCCATTAGTGCTGGTAATGCCACAATGATGACGTTGACAACATCCAGTAAAAAGTGCTTACAGTGCCAGAAGAGCACAGGGATTACCTATAGATAAATTTTCAGTGCTCTTGGACAAACAGATAGTTCAGATACATGATGAGCTAAGTATGTGGAAGAGATGAATAAAATTGTAAAAAAAAACTGTATGAAAGCATATGCAACTCACTTGACACATAATGAACTCAAAATGCTTGAGACGCAGGATACAGTAAGAGGATGGAAGAAAGTGACAGCAAAATTGAATAAGAAATTTAAATGTATTCATGAAACTTTTCGTATATAGGACATGCAATCGGTGCAGAATTATTTAAATGTGACTCATTTCAAGAAGTATATTTTTTTCAGCAAGAATTGAAACATCTAAGAATTCGAGTGTTTTTAAAGATGTAGTAATCTAAAATTCGAGAGTTTTATAAACGTGTTCTTTCTTAACTAGTTTCGTGGAACAAAATTTGCGATATATTTGCAGTCTGTTTGATATTTTAGGAACATACATGCGAAATCCTGATTCCGGGCAGTTGTGTTGCAGGAAGTTAACATAAAAATCGCACATCCTCTATATGTGCATGCTGAAAATGCTAAAAATCGATGATACCCAAAAATCGATCAGGGCTTCTTACAATAATGTTGGCGATGTCAGTTAATAACCAATAGATGACTGGCTAAAATATGTCACCGGAGGGACACAGTTCGAAATTCTATTCATTTATTCATTCATGTATAATTCAAACACAGTAAGCAATTTGGAGAAAAAAAAACGCTTTATGGAAAAAAGTAATGATTTAAAATAAACTGTAGTGAAAGGAAATCTATTACTTTTGCATGAAGGTTTTATTTATGTGGAAATATGTACCGTTTTGATCGGTAACTTGCAATCATTTGGAAAATAATTCCATTATGCCTCTGTGTTAGAAACCCCCATTGCTATTGGCAGAAAATTGAGAACAGCAAATTTTCACAAATTGAATTTTTCATCAGCAAAAACATTCGCCATAAACGGGAACAGGTGATAGTTACTTGATGCCAGACCTAGATTGTATGGTATATGCAATCTAGTTTTGACGCCAGACCTAGATTGTATGGTGGATGCATACGAGGCTACTAATCAAGTTAACAGAACTTTTGGCGAGTCACTGTCGATGTGTGTGGCCTAGCGTTGTTCTCATGGAATACAATGCCTCTCCTATTGCACAAAGTTGGCTTCACCTACTATTGTTCACCTAGATTGTTTCCTTCAAATCGTCTAATTACGGACAGTATAGATCCGAAAAAAGAGTTTTACTGTAGGGTAGCAGGTCATACCAGATAGTTCCCTGCTTGCCTTTCGTGGAAGTCAATACTAGCTTGAACACCATTTGCACCGGCGATGACCGTTTTCGCTTGATGTTGTAATAAATGACCCACTTTTCACCATCAGCCACCATCCGTTTCAGAACACGGTAGATTTTATGTAACTCAGAAACGATTCATAGATGGAAACTCTGTTCATAAAGTGTTTTGGCGCCGACAAATCGAGCTTTTTTTGTATCCGCTCTAATTTATTTGTGTAATGTTTAGCTTCCGGGTAATTAAAGCAGTGCCTACATGACGGTCCGACTTGACGATTTGCATTCTATCGACATTTTCGGCAATTGGTCTACCAGGGCGTGGTGCATTTTTCACTTCAAAATTACCGGAACGGAATTGATGAAATCAAAATGCAGTTGATTGGCTGTTATGATAAAACAAGCGCAGTTCACAAAACTTTAGTCGCCTGTCTGGCCCTTTTGCCTTTCTCGAAGAACAACTGTAAAATATGGCACATTTTATCTTTGCTGGTTTCCATGCTTTACTCGCGCTCATACAATACTGAGTCATGCAAGTATGAAATCTTATCTCTCTAACGCCATCTAGCGTAATGTGAGATATAAATTACTGAAGGCATCTATCGGAAAAATGTTACACAATTCATTATAATAATTTGCCAATTCTAAATACGAAGTTTGAATTTCATTTCATTATTGTTGTTGGTGTTTAGTTCGGTTTTGTGTATTACAACTTTGTTTTTAAGTTTATTCCTTCTCAAGACTATTGAAGATTTTTGCAAGTTTTGATCCGGAAGAAATAGCGGAAAGAAGTCTTGCGAATGTTTCTCATAAATAAATGGTTGACATATTTTGCGAGACTATGCAATCAAGAAAAAATGGTCACTAATTTGAGAGTTTTACATGCATAAGAAGACTTAATATTATTATCCACAATTATTTTACCAAGTTTATTGATAAGGTTCCGCAGCTAGATCTGAAATATCTATATGGAGAGTCTAACATTGTGAGAATATCATTTTACCAAAACGTCTTATCTTTTTCTTGAATAAACATAAACATTTTTTAAATTATGTAGATTCTTGATTTCGGAATTCTTTGAAATTCCTGACCGGGAAATCTCGGTACGCAAACTCTAATATGTATCTAAAATCTCTCTCTATATCCCCTCTTTTTCAAATTGTATTGTTTTAACGCATTCAATGCATATTTGGTTAGAAATGTATATGAAGCTTTACAGATCCAAAATTTTCAATTCTAATTGTGATAGTACAAATATTGCATTCTTTGTATAAACAGTATTTTCAAAAATGTAACCTAATGTATACTCCTGAAGAGAAATCTACCACTAAAATTTAATTTGTTAAATCTATTCTTTCACTATCAACATTAATTAAAGTGATTTGTACCGCAGCAAATTATTTCTGTCTTTATCAATCAAAATATTGCTAGTGTAATGAAGAGCATACTAAGAATATTTTGATCAAATTTCAAGAGTGCAGTTTATCGCCGGTAAATCAGTGAGTCACCTAAGCAACAATTTTATCATAATAAATGTAGTGATTTTATAATAAATCATATACTGTCGGCCATAAAAACTCCAACCATGTCGTTAACATTAAATATTTCTTCTTTCATTCAAAATCTTTCAACAACTTTTTTTATATATTCTTTAAGAAAGGCATCATTGCCCCCTTGTATACACTTAAACTTTTTAATAATACTAATCCATCTTCTAGACACCGTCATCATTTCTTCACAAGTTTGTTTGCCCTCAAGAATTCCTGCCACGTCTAATCAAACTTCACACAATCAAACTTTGGACAGGCGTTCGTTCATTCACCCTCAATTTGTTTTAATGCTATTCCAAGATATTCTAATTTTCTTTTCACGTCAAAACAACTATGGAAACGAATATCTAGTGTGAGTTGATTACAAGGAAAACCCTTTCACGTCGTTGTTTGAAACCGCCTGACCCCCTTTGAAAGTGAAAACGTTTCCCTATACAAACATTCTAAAATTAGCAGCATTTGGCCGTTTATAAAGTGGAACATTCATTCACTCTCGTTATGTTGGGGTTTTTCTCGTGATTCTGTAGCCTCAGTTTTTGGTTGAACATTTTGAACGCAAGAATACCACCGCCAGCTAACACTGCAGCAGCAATAGCTCCCAAAACGCACATAGTTGATTATGCAGCAGCGACAGTGTGCCACTGCCACTGCGGCAATGTGGTGGCGTTGGCGATGGCGGCACTCACCAATTTAATGGGAAGAAGTTTCGCTACTAAACTTAAACAGAACAAATTATCGGATTCTCGTACTAATGTGGGCGCTGCTGAGCGATGCCCGTGTGTAGACTTTGGTCAATTGCTGTCGTTGTCTGCCTGTGAAATGTTTGTTTAGCTCTCTTGAGAGGGCAAAGGCGAATAAATAAAAAAAAAATCAGCTCCCGGATGTGATGTGGTGGGCTATGCGAACATCTCATAGTATTAAAGCGGGCATTAAATGCAGGTCATCAACATCAGAGACGGAAAATTTGCCCGCATTGCCGCCGCACTCAGAGTGCGAAGGTTGTATGATAAATGTGTAGCCTCGAAGAGAGAGATGACGTTGCCAAAACTTGCCGACCTAACAAAGAAGGCACAAAAAAGAAAATAATACGAGCGACCTAAATCTAGCGAATATGGTGCGTGATGTAGCAATTTGAACTTTACTTCATTAATTTTGGCCATCGCAATGGTGGCTGTGTGAACTGGAGCATTGTCTTGATGAAATAACACTTTCTTTTTCGCCAAATGGGTCTTTTTTTTTATAATTTCATCACTTAAACGCTGCAATAAATAAGCAGCCGTTATTTGCCGTTGATGGTTTTTACTTTTGTAAAAATAATCAATGAAAATAATCCCATGCGCATTCCAAAAAACAGACGCCATTACCTTAAATGCATATGAAACCGTCTTCTCCTTTTTTGGAGACAATTCTCCCATTCCAGTCCAATGCTTTGACTGTTCCTTTGTCTTAGATGGGAAGCGGTGGACCCATGGCTCATCCATGGTTATAAATCGACGTATAAATTTGGCTTTATTGCGGTGAAACATAGCCAAACATTCTTAAAAAACATCTTCACAACGCTGTTTTGAGCACAGTTTTCTCATCTTCAAATCTTCGTTCAATATACGATGTATAGCACATTTTGACGTGTCTATCATTTCGGCTAGTTAACGCTCCTTCAGCCGACATCCATTTTGTGGATTTCCTTAACCGGGTCTGGTGTGGACACCTTAGTTGGTCGACTGCTAAGGTGTTTGTCTTGGCAGCTTGTACGACCTCGTTTAAACTCTGCTATCCAATATTTTACAGTCGCAAATGAAGGAGCAGGCTCTCCAAGAGTAGAATCTAATTTGGCTTTAATATTGGTTCGACTGAGAATTTTCAAATGGAAATATTGGAAAAGTTAACTGAGATCGGCTACTTTTGATGGCTCAATTAAAAATATTAAACAACGTGGCGTTTTAAAATTCAAAACATCTATTTTATAAGGTTGTCACTTTTTAAGAAAATAATTTTTTCTAAACTTCTGGCAGGTTGACTAGTTTTGGCACCGCCCTCGTAAAATTATATAAAAAATACACTAAATGTATGGTTTTTAATTAAAACTAGAAAAGTCTATTTTTATAAATTAAGAACTTACCGGTTTTATGAAATAAATATTATTTTTCGGAATTTTTGCGTTCGTTTCCCGATTCGTCATATCAAATTTTGATACAGTCTCGGATATCTTTTCCTTTCTTCCGCCGATCTTTTCCAATCCAACTGCCAGCTTAATTATTGCACATTTTTTTTTGGTACCCGAGCGTTTTGGCCCACCGGCAGCCAGACACTTTACCATGTATCGGTTCACTTGACCATGAACGTTGTCGTTCAGATGCAGACCCGCATAAAATGATCCATCTAGGCCGTCGAAGTATTTTGATGCTCTGGACCACGTCGATGTCGTTGTGCAGCTCAAACATGATACCACAATAATTCACCCTGTCATGATGTTGATTCTCCCCATTTATAATATTGCAGAGTTTTTTTCTCTCGAAAACTATCAGAACTAATGCATCCGCCTGTGCCATTACCCATGATTCTTCTATGCCAAATAGATTGCTAAGCCCTTGGTAGCATCTGTTTGCAAGTAATATACTCCTCCTAGTTCCGAAGCTGACACCATTATTTTATTTGACAGCGGAGCAAAGATGAATGAAATCATCCACCACCACCATTCCAAAGTTATATTTGTCAATGTTCATGCAGTATCCAGAAAGAGTAGATACTTTCTTCCTAGAAAGAAATAAGTTTTATCCACATTCGCCGCTAGATCCACGTTTGCTGACTCATTCTCAACGCTTGAGAAGGTTGCAGTAAAATTTCGCAGATTTGTGCCAATGATGGATGTAGTAGATCCTCAGCGTATGCAGATAACATACGCATTGTATGCTGTCTAAGTGGTTTAGTAGGATTTTTGCCTGCCCTAGGTTCGGTCAATGTCAAGCTACAAATATATATGTATATCAGTTCTCCTGGGATACCAAACTCGGCCATGGCTTAATACAATTTTCGTCGTACCGGTATGTCCAATGCAGCTTTAAAACGGAAGACAAGTTTTTATGTGTCGAAATGTTTCTTGGGTATTCGCCAATATTTCCCATATTGTTAATACATGATCAATTGTAGATTTACCAAGTCTGAAGCGACGCTGCTAATGTTCAATCATGTTAGCTAGAAAACGAAAATATGCTCTTGTATCCCATGAACGAGACGTGGGAGAGCTTTGTATAACCAATGAGCTTACACGCAGACTCACTCAATGGGAACTACAGTTCAATGACGATTCCGAATGTCACAGTTAGAGAAGCATTTATCAGACTGGTTGATTGCTCGACTATTCGAAGTGTTCGTCAGACGTATCGAGGTGACCATCGCTCAAATGGCGATAGGTGACTATATGCGGAATTGAACCCGCGATCATTCGAATGATAGTCGCGTGTGCTAACTATCACGTCACGGTCTGTCTCGGTTAGCTAGAATAGGTTTTAGTATTACATATATCATGTTCGAAGTCTTGTATCAGGAGCATTAAGATTATTGACTTTTATAGTAACTAAGATGGTTTGTCAAAGTAGACTTTGGCAATCGCAGGGACAGGGAGTTTAACAACTTAAGACAAGTTTTGCTTGTATTCAATGAAGATCTGAATCAATGCCGTAGCTACGGTAGGTGAGATGTTAAAGTTCAATTTATGTCACTTAACAAATTGTGACTCCTCCGCAAATGAAAAAGTTGCTATGGTCGTGATCCGAGTCTGTGTTGGCGTCGCAGATCACTTTCACTTTTACGACACCAGAAATATTCTCCCTATTTATTATAATCTTCATCATGCTGGTTTCTAATATTATGATTAGAAGATTTCCAAGTTGCCTTGTAGATATCTTTGTTCGAAACTCCAGTGCAACGTACTTAACACAATGTTCTTTGCTGCGGCAAAGAGATACCAGCCTAAATCGATTTTCGAAGGTACCGCCCCGACAGTCGATAGGCAATTATAGCATCAAGCTTTGGTTCCCCCCCAATTTGTTTCCAGTAGGTGCATGTGCACAGATCAGATGATAAAAATATTAGCTGTAGTAAAATTAAAACTATACTTTTTCATAAAGAAGGCCTTATTTATCATAGTTATAATGATCCGTTGAAAGTGACCCATTTTTGAGGGGAATTAATGAAGGAAATGAAATTAAATAATTCCATTAAGTTTCTTTCAAAGAAATCGTCGTTCCTATTGGCATAAAATTGTGAGCTTCCAGGTCTAAACCGCCAGACGATGTGTCTAAATTTTTTTTCTATAATACTACAATCTACATCGTTTGCTAACTCATTCTCAACGCTTGAGAAGGTTGCAGTAACATTTCGCAGATTTGTGCCAATGATGGATGTAGTAGATCCTCAGCGTATGCAGGATCTACTGATGCATGCATGCATCAGTGGCTTTCTGTCTGAAAGCTTTAGAAGTATCAAAGTTTGTGCATTGAGTACATTTTCGTCCTGTCAATCGCATTTTCTGGATAGCGGTGATATATTTGTCAATGCAATCCGTTTGTCAAATAGAGGCAGACTCCCTGTAAAGTGTTCGAAACGACGGTCTTCAACTAGCGTAAACTAAGTTTTTTTTTGGTTTTTTCTCTCACTGTCTTCACAATAACTTTTTATTTTAGATGAGCGATTTATTAGGCCACTGCATCTGACATTGGTGTTGGCAATGACTGCTAGGCTGACACAAAAGTTAACTTTCAATAGAAGATGTTAATTATTTGCCCAAGATTCATCGGTTCCAGCATGACGTTTAGATAACACAAATTATTTGCCTTCTCACTTTAGCTATTAACAGACGACTGTCCTATGGCATTACCAGGGAATACTTACCCTAAGGCAAGTGTGCTTTAGAATTCCTTTCTTTTTTCTTTCCATTTTCAAAGCCTCTAAACATCGCTCTCAGTTTCAATGAAATATTTCCAGCTTTTTGCCCAAAATTAATATTTGATTTTTTCCCCCAATTATAAATATCTGTATTTTGAAGGCAACATCTGCTAGAACAACGCAAATGTCCTTAAATAAATACATTTTTCAATCACATTTTTAAACAATTTTGTTAAAACACCAATGCCCCCATATCATCTGAGAGATGCGATGTTGTATATTAACCATTTTCGCAGGAACGCTTCATCCCTCTGACCTGATCTGATATGCAACAGACAGCTGGCTTTTGTTCGTAAGTTTCGTTTTTGTTCATTCCTATTCAACAAACTGTATTGTGAAGAAACTGTGTGAATTGCTAAGAAATCGTACACACTATAATAATAACATATTGAATGTTTGTTATTGCTATATCATTGACATTTCTTTTATTCTCTTCATTTTTCCTCCATCATTCCCAAGGTTGGACAGTTTCTTATAACTAAGAAGATTTATGAGAGAAATTTGAATGGGCTAAACAATGTTCGAATACAACATTTCTTTTGAAGTGTGAACATGAAACTTTTCCAATTCAATTAAGTTAATAGGAAATTAGGCGTTTAGCCACAATAGCCACGAAATGTTTATGCTTTAAGTCCTGTTTTCGTTTCCCTCTAAGCATTTCTTAACCAATGTATTCGTCTATGTTTTTTGAAGTTCGTTTCTTTTTTCTTTTAAGCGGCCAGTTTAAGTCATTGGTCTCCTATTTAATTCGTTTAATGGATATTTAGACAATATGTATGTGTACGCTTTTCACTAATGTTATTCGCAACTGGTTAATTAGTCAGTCGAATCAAATTGAATTCAAATTTTTGCACGAAGCTTTGTAGCTATTCTTGAAGCTGTGCTGCGGACAAATAGAAATAGTTGTTGTACTTTCAGGTGAATATGGCAGTTGTTCAATGACATTTGTTGAGTTTTTGTGCCCAGAAATTCATTCAAAGTTATACAATCGTGAAATCATTCATTATTGCAATACAAAATTCATGTGTTTTCTTACTCCAAATCTTGTGTTTTGCAACGAATTTGTTCTTTGAAAAAAGGCATAACACCGTAGCTTGTTGTCGCATCACGAATTGTAGTGCATTTTATGAATATGGGATCGGAATTGATTCGTTCGTTCATAGCCAAACAATTGTGTAAGGAGCTAGAAATTGATTCACGAGTTTAGCTGCCATTTTTCTTAAACTTAAATAACGATTTTTCAGTCAACATTTCCTTTACTTCATCGACGTAAACTTTAGTTGAAGAAATTGATGGTTAGCCAGAGTGAAGCAAATCTTTCACCATATCTTGATCCTTTTTGAATGCTCTGTACCACTCATGTGGACGCAGTTCTTCATAAAGTCGATTTACCGTACGTTTTCAGTAACATATTCATCAATTCGGGTCACGACATCTATTTTTCAATAAAAAAAAAATCAAAGATTATTGCTTGTTCCATATTTGTATCCATTGTAAAAATCACTATAAATCGTTACGATGGACGATGATAGAATCGATCACTGTAAACAAACTAAGCAACAGAGCGCCCTCAAACACAGCGGGAGTATAAAGGACAATTCTGTCATCTTAGCGACAACAAAAATTTTAACAATCATTTTAAGCAGGCTTTTTAAATAATATATAACATTATTGGACTTTTTTGACAGAATGCATAATGTCCAAATTTTTGCTGAAAAATAGTCCCTCATTCAAGCCTTTGCGTAGCAGGCTACATTTGCGGCAATCAACGCATACACAACTTCCGCATATCCAGTTGACGGTGTTGAACACACGCTCCGATGAGGTGTGTACGATGTCAGCTATCTCACGCATTTTCTATTTTTGACCAGCGATCACGAGAAGTTAAATTTTGATCGACCATTTCGGATGTACTCGTACTTATATCTGACGGCTTTCCCCAAGTTTGTGCACCATTTGCACCTTTTTTTTTTAAATTGTTTATTACAGTTTAATAAGATAACCACAATTTTTTTATGACATTGCCTCAGCGCCAGATTAGCTTTATAGAGGCTAATAGGTAACTAAAACCATTCATGTAATACTACCATAACAAATATTAACATTAAAATATTTAATAATAGGAAAGATAAAAATAACTATTTTTTAAATAGCTCCGAAACAATCGCTGTGTTCCACGAGAAAATCCGAAAATTTCAAGTTTTCTTATCAATATATCATGATGAACTAGATCAAAAGCTTTTGACAAATCGTAAAACACACCGGCAATACCTCTGTATCCCGCATCCAAACCACTACAAATACAATCTACAACATTAAAAACTGCATCTCCAGTACCTGTACCCTTTCTAAACCCGTATTGTCTTTCAAAGACAATTTTATTTACATCGAGGTAAGCTGTGACTTGTTCAAATATCAACTTCTCAAAAATCTTATCAATAACTGGCAATATTGAAATTGGTCGAAAGTTATCAGCCGTTCGTGCATTAGAAAACTTGGGAATAGGACATATTTTGTGCACCTTCAATACGCCAGGATAAGATGATTCTTCAATCATTTTATTATAAATATTTGTAAGAACTTTTGCAATCAATGATCGACTAGTTAACAACATTTTAGATGAAATCCTGTCATAGCCCGGGGACTTATTTAATTTCAAATAGTCCATAACCCTCTCTATTTGAAAATTGTTCGTTCCTTCAATACGTCAGGATAAGACGATTCTTCAATCATTTTATTATAAATATTTGTAAGAACTTTTGCAATCAATGATTTCCTAGTTATCAACATTTTAGATGAAATTCTGTCATAGCCCGGGGACTTATTTAAAGTCAAATAGTCCATAACCCTCTCTATTTAAAAATTATTCGTGTTTTCAAGACCAAAAACTGTTCTAACTGGTATTAAAGTTCTGAACATATTTTCGTCATCATCATTATAGCTTACTATTCTTCTTCGAACTCTGTGGGCAACATCAGAGAAGTAATCATTAAGATGCGTTGCTGTTTCATCGTCAGTTAATAAAATATCTCGTAAAACGTTGGTTATTTCCCAATTGCTTATTAAGAAATTCCCATAGCTTTCTTATATCTCCATTACATTTTTGGAAATTTTTTTGGAAAATATGTATTCATTCTATTTCTTTCACAAAATTTAATAATTTTACAAATTCTTTTTGAACGCTCATTCAGTGATCTGCTCAATTTATTTTTCCTCCTCGACCTCAACAGTTTGTTTTTATAGTTTCTTTCAAAGATATTATTGTTTCTGACAACCATGGACTTATAGCATGCCTTATATTTGCTACTTCATTCACGGTGCTACAACTATTCTACTCGGCTTGCGATAAAATTTCAATAAGTTTTTTAAAGTGATTGAGTTCATCCAATGACGTTCCTAAATTCTCATCTAAATAATATCCGAATTTACCATAATCTATTCTACATCTTCATTTGAATAAAGTTTCTCCACTATATTCATACTTTAAATCGCAGGTAATTAAATTATGATCAGTAATTTTTGTTTGAATTGAAGAAATATTCATCAAATGTTTTAAATTACTATACAAACAATCTATGAATGAACCAGTTTCCGCTGTAGTAACTAATTTATGACAAGAAAATATGTAATATTCAACGAATAAATCGTTCAGATTTTTGCTTTGTGTATTTGTCATTAGCAAATCTATATTGAAATCACCTACAAACAAGCATGGCGAATTACCAACATCAAACAACATCTGCTCAAGTTTATGGAAGAATATTTGCATTGTACATCTTTGCGATCTGTATAATGACGTAAAAATCAAAGGTTTTTTGTTTATTTTAATATCTGGTAACAATACCATAATATAATCCAGAAAATCTATACTGTGCCGGCCTATTGTTTGGTATTTTACATTTTGTTTAATGTACAAAGATGTACCTCCATAACAATCCCGTCTGCAGCAATGTATGACATTGTATCCCGATATGGAGTATAATCTTGTGCAATTCACATCAAACCAAGTTTCTTGTACTGCAATGATTGTCGGAATCATTGGGAGTTTACATAATTCTGTCTTAAATTGATTATATTTGTTAATTGAGGAAATACTTCTAACATTAACAGATAATATAATTAATTCATTTGAGTTGAGTCTACAAACATTTTGAATATATGAACTGATATTATGAAAATATTTTACCTCTCTTTACCTTTACCTCTCAAATAATAATGAAAAAAAAATTATACGTATTTAAGAGGTAAATAATAATCGTTAAAGTACGCTTAAAATTTGTTGACATCCATTTTGTTCGGATACACTGAGGTGATGCGCTATCGTCACCTGTAAAACAATTCATTGTTCGTGTAGTTGTTTTCAAAATCCCCGGTCTTAGCAAGGTTGTCAGCTGTTAAATACCTGCCATCTGAAGTGTTATTTATGCACCCCATGCATTACGGGGTGATTATGGTCGTCATAATCGACGTACTGTGCAAGGAATTGGCAAGATTACAAAGAAATTTGCAGAAATTAGAAGCGTTACAGATGCGGTCAGGTCTGTGCATCACCGCAATGTGCGCACTGTCGAAAATATCGCTTCTATTAGTGGAAGTGTGGCGGATAATTTGAATTTCAATTCAGAGCGCTATGAACTGCACGATATTTGGTTTCAACAAGACGGTGCCACGAGCCACACAATACGCCCGATTTTGGCGTCAATTGGCCACCAAGATCATGCACATAATCCCCAGACTTTGGAGCACATGAAAGCTATCATTCGTTAAGTTATTGCCGAGGTACCGCCCGTAGTGGTGTGAAAACTACCTCAAAGACTCACTGCTGCAACCAATCCAGAGGCGGTCATTTAAATGACATTATATTTCATGCATAACGGCAAAGCCCAAGCATTATAATAAAATAAAAGTTTCTTCGAAATCGTAGCTTTATGTGTGTTTTATTTAACTTTACTTTTGAAACTGAAAAATGGATAATTCGGTGCATTGGCATAAATGCATTATTTCGGTAGGAGCCTTCTTTGAATACTATTGAATAGATTTCATTGATCAATTCAATACCTTTTTTGGCAAAATGTAAAAATTATTTTTTTTTTAATTGAATTTAGTTACAGCAAGGGACTGGAAAAGGACCGCAAAAGGATGCCAGTTTATTCGCTGAAACTTCTCCAATACCCTTTAATCGTTCGCAGACCGCACATTCAATTCCGCATACAGTCGCCTTTGATTATTTGAGTGGCGGTCAGCTCGAGTAGTTGAGTAATCGACAAGTTCTGTAAATGCTTCGAAAACTGTGAAATTCGGAATTGTCGTTAAACAGTAGACCTCGTTAAGTGAGTCTAAAAATAGAATGCGTATAAGATCACTGTAAGTGACAAGCTCTCCCATATCTAATTCATGGGATGCTGGGATATTGGTTTTTTTTTCAAGGGATTGGAAAAGGACCATATGATATATGCTAATATATTCGATGAAACTTCTTCAATGCCCTTTAACAGCTCGTCAGAAAACACACGTTCCAAAAGGTCCAACTTCGGCTATGCAATTTTAAATTCAAAATACTAAAACATAAAGCGTAATTTATGTCTTGGGATGTTGTTGGAAAACAAAAGTGTAAACTTGCTTTTTATGGTACCTGGCCGGTTTAGGGCTACCTTTTATAGGCCATTTTCAAATGTATTTTATATTCTAATTTAGAAAAGCGTTTGTATATCACATCGATGAAAATATAAATGTTTGAGAAGAAAAACTTGAAATAATAGATTTTGTCTATTTATTGCTCACATGAGTAACTGCCATGAAAAATTATTTAAATTTATCATTTCCCAGCGTTCTCTTAAATGTTTATTTTTACGCTTTGAATGATGGATAGATATTTGATTAACAAATCGAAACAAACAAAAATGTTGACAAACACAATAAACAAATAATTTCCCAAGTCTATGAAGCTTCGATGCCACTCCTCCGCCAACAGTGGCGGCCAACATTTGTTGGTCATGCGGTGGCCTGATAGTGGGTTGTGGTGATTCCTTATTCACTTGAAATACAAATTTAGCAAACGACAAAATTGATGATTTATTTAATAAACAAAATGCCACTTAAGACGGCTACGATCATGTTTCGTTGTTGTTTTTCTTTTGCTTGTCAGCTTACTTTCTTCCGCTTTTGTGGTGTTTTTCTTTTTATCTTCAAGGAAATTTACTTTTCGTTGCGCGCGATTTCCTTTTTGATTGATTTGGGCTTAAGCCAGGAATTTTCTCGTCAATGGTCTTAATGTTAAAATCAACAATGGAAAAAGAACTAAATAAGGAAAACAATATATATGTATTTATAAGATTTGTTTCTCAACGTTTGTCTTTTTCATTTCCTGAGGAGTGGGAAGGGGGAAGTAATGAAATATAACCATAGCGAAAGTAGTACATGGCGCACATTGGAAGGGAAATAGAAAAATGTTTCAAGAAAATATAAACTTTGTTTGTGAAATATCTATATAGTTTCTAATAAAATTATTGTTTCTATTACACAGCCTAATAAAATATGAATTTTTAGTATTTGTCAGAAGTTTATAACGTTTGATAGGTATTAATGTGCACTAGGATGGTATTGAATTGTATGGAAAAACATTGTTTGTATTTCAAATCTCGGTCTAATATCTTGTTTCCAGTTCTGAAACTATTACGTGTCAAATTTTAGGTATATCAGGAGATTCTTAAATGTGACCTGGTCTAAAACTGTTACATGTAAAAATTAGGCGACATCAGACGACTCTTAACTGGGCGCATTTAGGTTAAAGGTCACGGGGTTTGGTATCTCAGGCATTGCTGCTTAAACAAGTTGAAAGTCCGCACATGTGTGTGGATTTTCACGAAAATTGGAACATGGCCCTAGTTTAATCCTATTATTGAAACAATTTAGAGAAATTCATAGAGCTCTCAATTCGGAAGTTAACAAAAATGCATAATTATGAAAAAAATGATTTTTTTTTTTTTATTTTTTTTTTTTTTTTCGAAAAATATGTTTATGGTGAAAAACCGAGAAACCGGACAATGAAACGCATTTGCCTCAGTGGTTTCTTGGTAAGACGACCGGAAAAATACAGAATTTTTCCGAGTTTTGAAATAAAAGTGATACTACAAGGGCGCACCCCAAACTAGTCGACCTAATTAAGAAAACACAAAAAAGTTGGGAAACATTTTTTTTTAAATTTTCAGCATAATCTCCTTTTAGCTGGATAACTTTTTTCTCAATAATTTCTGTATTCTGCTTATAGTCAGAGCTGTCAAACTCCTTAAAATAGGCATCAACTGCAGACTCCACTTCTTCATAGATGGCAAATCTTTTACGACCGATTCATTTTTTCAAGTTTGGAAATAGGAAATAGTGAATAAGGCGATGAAAATTAGTGGTGATGAAAAAATTTAACTTTAATTTATTAATTTTGGCCATCACAATAGTGAATATGTGAATTAAAGCATTGTGTTTGTGAAACAGCACTTTCCTTTTCGCCAAGTGCGGTCTTTTTTTTATAATTTCATCACCTAAATGCATCCGTTGGTATAAATCGAAGCAAAAATTCGGCTTTATTGCGGTGAAACATTGCCAAACACTCTACTGAAACATTTTCACGATGTTGTTTTTGCTCTATTGAAAGCAAGCGCGGCACCCATCTTGCGCACAGTTTCCTCATCTTCAAATTTTCGGTAAATATACGATGTATAGCATTTTTTGAAATGCCTATCATTTTAGCTAGCTCACGCACATTCAGTTGACAATCATCCAATACCATTTTGCGGATTTTTTTTTAACTGTATCTGGCGTGAACACCTCAACAACTTCGACCACTACGGTGTTTGTTTTGGTAGCTCATACGGCCTCGTTTAAACTCTGCTACCCAATATTTTACAGTCGTAAACGAAGGAGCAGACTCCCCCAGAGTAGAGTCCAGCTCGGCTTCACCATTGATTGGATTAAAACCTTTCGAATGGAAATATTTACTGTACAAATACTTAATTGTACAATGTTGACTAATTTTTTCCATGTTTAAAAATTCACTGAAATCGTTTACTTTCGATGATTCAAATAAAAATACTAAACAATGTGGCACTTGGAACATATGTTTTGTAAGGTTGTTACTTTTCACCAAAATAATTTTTTTTTAAACTAGTGGCACCATGTTTGCATCAGTTCGGCTAGTTTTGGGACCGCCCTCGTATATATGAGCTAAAATATGACCCGTATTCACATATCGATACTGCAGGTAGATCTGTGTCAAATTTCACATTATAAATGTCATTACTGTTGGAACTACGCTTAATTTTTTACGACGCAAAATGTAATTTTGGCGATTTTTATAATCTGTGATTTTTTAGAGCAAACGAGTTGCATTAATTCTGGGTGTGACTTTGTTGAGCAAACAAAGTTGTTTTAAATTTAGTTTACAACATGGAATTTCTACCCCGGAAACTTTTACAATGTCGCAGACGACGTTCTTAGAACAGTTTTTACAAGTGGCATAATAGGTTCAAGGAAGGTCTAGATTAAATTGAAGAGTTCCCACAAACATCTACCGATAAAAGTCACGTCCAACTGGATCCTCAAAAAACACCTATTAACAATTAGAGACCTTGCAAATGATACTGGGATTTCTGGCTGACCATTTAAATCTATTTTAAAATAAATTTTGAACTACGGCGTTAAAATCTGTAAACAGATGTTTATGGCTACCTACATGTTATGAAATGAATTATTACGGGAGATGAGACGTGGATCCTATTTAAAGACTAAAAGGTGACTATTTGGCATACTTCGAGGATTGGAAAGAAGGTTGCCATAAGAGTATTGTGTCTGGAGGGAATACCTTGATAGCGATGAAATCTATTTAGACGAATAAATAAAGATTTTCTAAATATAAGCTGATGTACATTTCTGGACACAGTAGTTTGACTTTTGCTACAAATGATTGCAGTCGTATTTACTTATCTCCATAGGTATGTTGAAGACATCGTACGAGAGACTATATACTATAGTATATAGTAATATCGTCTGGTGTAAAATGGTTCTGCAAAATATTAGCTATCACTACAGAAGACTTCTCGTCGATCAGTGTCATCCCACCAAGGCGTATCAGTTTCACACAAATGCCATATTCATATTGCCTCTGGCTGTCCCAGTCAGCTTCATAGGCTTCGGATCAGTTTTGTTTACTCTAGAAGGAGCGTAATTCGCACGATTGTAATCTACTCAAAGGATCCTCAAAAATATGTTAAGGTAATGATGCTACACCTAATGTATGTTAAAATATGCTTATAAATGTGTATATAGTTAAATACATATTTGAAAACAGATATTGGGCTTTTGGGAAAAACGTAAAACATAGAGATCTTTGTAAAAATATTACTGCCAATCATCCAGGGTGCAAATTTCAGATCATGAGCAATTATAAGCAGACAATCATAGCCATTATGTGGTACTAGTTTGCTTTATGAATCTCACTCGAAATGGACGCCTTTAGCGAGCTTGGAAAATCGTTTGGGATAAACGAATCTGAAACTATAAAATTGTACTAGCAATTTGGTTGACAAATGTCTCTCCAAATGGTCATTGTGGCGGTTGTCTTGTCCTATATAATTATTGTTTTTTATGTTATTTTCAAAAAACCATTTTTAGAAGCGGTTGTTTTCAATCATTCAAATTTATTACCATTAGTTGTTGATTTTTTGTTTCTATATCCATTTGCTCAATATTTGAGAAGACTGCAGTAATAATCTTCATCTGAAATATAAAATGGATTAGGTAGTGGTTTCTGAGGTGGGTTTTTTAATCTTGTGCCCATGCAGGCCACAACCCAGCAAGGACCGAATTGATATAGCACTTTAGTTTGTGCGACGGTTTGTATCACTTAGATCATGCTTTGCATCTAGCACCTCTATTACCGCAAATAGAAATACGTGTATGTGGAAATGGTGTTTTTTTTGCCACATTTCTCGCAGTGTCAAAATCATCAAGTATGAATCCGTAATCAGAGGTGTTTTTTTTGTCTGAATCTCTCAGCAAAATTCATGCATGGTTTTAATTCTTCTACATCAAAAATTGTCGATGCAATTGCTGCTATCCAAGTGAATGAGCAACAGTATGTATGGAAAAAGGGCTTTCTTGGTTTCAAATTGAGCCACAGCGCTTTGTCGACAAAAATCGGTTCCTAAATAATGACTAAATCTATTTAGAATTGGTATGTTATTAAGTTCTTAAACCAGTGACATGAAGTTTGTGGATTTAACTAGTTTTGCCACCGCTAGAGGGCGTGAATGCATAGTTTTTAGAAGAAAATAGTTGAGTTTAAAAACGTATTTTGAGGGTATCATATAGTTATTGAAGGCATGATCTGATTGGCGCAAAATTTTGCTCTGAAGCAAAATTAAGAAATGTAGCAAGCTGTGTAAAGTTTAATCAAAATAGGGTCGTTCAACGGTTCAATATTGTGTGATTATATGGCGAGGTCCACATATCCATTTGTATGGGAAGTACCAGAAGGCTTGATTAATGTTTGATTAAATTTTAAACCAAATTTATACTACAGACTTGTTAATCTGTGTAATATTTTGTCACTATTAGGCCACCTCACAGTGCATTATAGTGTGGTGCAATTTAAGGGCTTTAGATCAAAGTGCAAGAAGGCATCGTTTGATTTCGTCCAAATTTTGCTTTAGGATTTGTTAATCTATAAACTTATTAATCTCTATAAAATCTGGTAAAAATCGGATAATATAACAAGATGTTAAAGTGCAACTAAATTTCAGGACCTATAGAAGTATTGATGAGGGAGGTTCAAGAAAAATAACGAATTTCCATCTTCAAATAGACGTTTGAAGCGTTAATTTAAATACACTTTGTTCGGTACTAGATCACCTAATGGGATTAAAGTTCGAGTTCCATTGTTCCACTTTGTGTTGGAGGTGGCAGGAGACTTAACCCCAGGGGGCTTAAATTTTTGTTTGTTTATTATCTTTGGAATAAAGACACTGTACCAAATTTCATTTATCGAAGATCAGTCCTTCAATTTTGTCCGAGTGCAAAAAGCAGCAATATCCTACGGTATTGAGAGATCAACTTTTCAATACACATCGTTAGAAAATTGGCCCCCAAAAATGAGCAACTACAATCAATGTCCTCCACTGTGCGTTTCTTTGCCTTCGTCTGTTAGGATTACTTTGACGAGCATTTGTTGTTAGTGTGAAAAATTCTGTCTCGTTCCAGGTCGTTGCTGACCACCATTTTTCAAGAAAATGAACCGTTGCTGTAGGATTTTCTATTGACAGTAGCAACATAGGATTTACTTAAGACTCTAAAATCTCTTCGGAAAATCAAACATTTCTTTTTAAATGTCTTCAGCGTGATGACAAAGACATCAGCTGGATATCATCCCAGATACTAAAGCAAAAAATATACTCTATGCTATAGACGCATTTCAAGTGATCTGTGCAATTAGCAGTCGCCGCTGCTGCTGCTGTCTTGTTAATGCTCATCCTACAAAACAAGAGGTCATATCGCATGATGCGATGTGAAAATTGTAATAAATTGGAAAGACCTAAGGCCTAAGCTTTAAATTAATTGACTTTTGCATCAGTGGGATTAAGAGGGATTTTCTATGTGTTTAAAAGACGGAAAACAAAAGTATAATTCAAAAGTTATTTATCGTCGATTTTTGAGCTTCCAGTGATGGTAATGAGTGGAAATCAAGTTAAGCTAATCGTTTTCGAATTGTAACGAAGGATGATGAGTTGCAATTAGAAATTTCAGCTGGCTTTTGTTGTTGATTGGCGGCTCCCTTTTTGCTGTCAAAAATGTAATTTATTACCCATTTATGAATGTGAAATTGAAGATAATTCAATTCAAATTGCGATGAAATTTCCTATTCATTTTGGATGACTATTGGGATATAAATGTATAGTAAAGTGAGAACAATAAATATTCGAATTCGTATAGGATTTCAAACATAAAGAGACTGTCCATCAAACATGTTTTTATGCATACCTTCTAAGCTACAAAAGAATGACATATAAGCGGAAGTGAGTAGGGGTCATATGCGTCATAAGTTCTTAAAAAAAATGCTCTGAATATATTTCTCAGTCTCTAGTGAAAAAAAAAATCGTGGTGTTTATTCAAATTTCTTTTATATCATCCTTTTTCTGGTATATGTTATAAAAGGTCGTGGTCCGTTTAGTAAATCAATTTCCACTCAAATAAAAATAAAATTCAGATTGTTTAATGATGGTTTTTGATAGTGACCAATCGTGGTGGCATGATGGTCATATATGGTCGTACCAAAATTAGATATTCTCGTAGCTAGTTCCTGCTGGTATTATTGTGGCAGTACATCCTAATCGTACACACATGATGACAATAATGGATAAAATAACACAATAGTTAATTTTAATTTTTTCCATTTGAAGGTTATTGCTAACCAATAGATTCAAACAAAATGTCATGTACATGTGAACGAAAAATGTACTCGTAAATATATGAAATAGTTCCCAAATAACTAAAGGAAAATTTACGTTTCATATTCTTTTATCAACAGTTTATGTCAAGTTATGGAATTAAGTCCAAAAGTATTTTCTTTCCAATTCTCACGTGGCCGTTTTGGTTGTCTGTCTCTAAACATTATGCGGCCAATCGAAGGTCTGCCTGGGCAAGAGGGAAAGAATAAAAATGAAGCCAACTGTCCGTAACCATGACATTGAATATGTAGGAGGAATCCGAGAAAGCATTCAGGTAATGTTAGATAAGTCGATGCGTACGTAGGAGACTTGCAGTTACATGATGGTGTGAGCAGTGGGAATGGGGATGACAGGAAATGGGATAGTTATCACAAACGAAAAGGCATCTTTAGCAGGTTGACGATATTATGAATTGTGGCATGAGGTTAAACATGTAACGAAACGGATTTGTGGGCATAAGCTGTGGAGTATTTTTCTAAGTATGCAAATATTTAGAACATGTTTTTAATATTTTGGATATTTTGAATATTTTGAAAATTTGGATATTTTGAAAATATGGATATTTTGAATATTTGGGAAATTTTCAATATTTTTAATATTTTTAATATTCTCAATATATTTAATATTTTCATTATTTTAATGTTTTCAATATTTTGAATATTATGAACATTTTGAATACTATGAATATTTTGTATATTTTAGATATTTTATATATTTTGAATGTTTTGAAAATTTGGATATTTTCAATATTTGGATATTTTCAATATTTGGATATTTTCAATATTTGGGATATTTTCAATATTTGTAATGTTTTCAATATTTTTAATGTTTTGAATATTTCCAATATTTTGTATATTTTGAATATTTAGAATATTTTGGATACTTTGAAATTTGGATATTTTGAATATTTTGAAAATTTGGATAGTTTGAGTATTTGGGATATTTTCAATATTTTTAATATTTTCAATATTTTTAATATTTTCAATATTTTTAATATTTTCAATATTTGTAATGTTTTCAATATTTTTAATGTTTTCAATATTTTTAATATTTTGAATATTTTGATTGTTTAATATTTTTAATATTTTCGATATTTTGAATATTTTCAATATTTTGTATATTTTGATAATTTTGAATATTTTTAATATTTTCGACGTTTTGAATATTTCCAATATTTTGAATTTCTTGATTTTTTTTTAATAATTTGAATATTTTGAATATTTTGTACATCTTGCATATTTTGGATATTTTGATTATTTTGAATTTAATATTGTGAGCATTTTCAACATTTCGAATATTTTTAATATCTTGAACATCTTCATTATTGTTATTATTTTGTATGTATTCGATATTTTGAATATTTCAATATTTTGAATTTTTTGAATTTGTTGAATATTTTGAATATTTCCAATATTTTGATTATTTTGAATATTTTATATTTCTTGCATTTTTTGAATAATTTGAACACTTTGAATATTTTGTATTTTTTTAACACTTTGAACATTTCAAATATTTTCAATATTGTGAGCATTTTAATATCTTGAGCATTTTCAATATTTTGATTATTTTGAATATTTTCGATATTTTCAATATTTTAAATTTTTTGAATTTGTTGAATATTTTTAACATTTTGAATATCTTGAATATTTCCAATATTTTGATTATCTTGAATATTTTGAATATCTTAAATATTTTGAACGTTTTTAATATTTTAATATTTTAATTATTATAATAATATGGTGAATGTTTTCAATATTTTCAATATTTTAAATATTATGAACTTTTTGAATATTTAAAATTTTCATATTTTCAATATTTTCAATATTTTGAATATTTTCAATGTTTTCAATATTGTTAATATTTTCAATAATGTCAATATTGCCAATATTTCAATGCTTTCAATATTTACAATATTTTCAATATTCTCATTATTTTTAATATTTTTAAATATTTTCAAAAATTAAAAAATGTTTTGGATTCTGGGTTGTAGCCCCAATCTGGAAATCTTCCGTTGCTGCTGACTCTGCGTGATGAAATCATTACTTTGTTGAAATTTCTACATACACACTTTGGTTATCACGGCACAAGGCCGGTCTCACTATCTGTGAGCACCGTGTACAGAAGAAACATTTCTGTAACTCAACACCTTATGATATCACTGCCTATTTGTTCCCCTTCACGACAACAATAATTTCCATCCTCCTGCATACAGGCAGAGCCAGAGCTTGAAGAAGAAGGAGAATCAGCAGTATCACTGCCAATGTCAGTAGGTAGTTCACATAATGTCTTAGAGATTATTGCAAATATCTGTAAATGACAAAAACCCAGTGTTACAACCTAAAATGGACGTTTGCAAATGTCAACAAATACATAATTGCGATACGTCTGTTAGCTGAAGAGTGTCCCTCAACGCACAGCCACACACTTAGCCTTGGGGTTGGTAAGGGAAACTTGTCTGAAATGGGTTACACATCCGTCGCACATCCGATGAGATCACAACTCAATCATGAATCCACAGAAAAGCCACAAGCTAACAGACCGTGGACCCAAAATGCGAGTCTTCTTGATGTAAAATGTTTGTGGAACTTCCTAAGTATCCTTGAAATGATGTTGAAGTAGTGAAATGAACACAACAGAAAATCAGTGTGGAGTTTTTTTCATACCAAACTGAGATTTGTTTCTCTTCTCACATTGTCTATTATTAGATGCTGGAAAAGAGGTGGGGGCGATAAGTTCTAGTATATCACATGTCCTGTTAATTGTTCAATAACATTTTAAGTGGAATCTTTCATTTTGTGGGGAAATGGAATGGCGTCTATGGCAGAAAGATTTGTTTGCTTCACATTAAAATACATAAACTAAATTTCCAGGTGTTTATTTTGGTCATGATATTTAATGAAAACCATCGATGAGAGAACCAAAACTAGAGCATTTTTTCGGGCAATATAAGTAGATGTTTAATTAATTATTTGCAACAAGGAATTTTAGGTTGCGCACAATTTTTTAATGTCATTTTCATGTTTAGATGCCTGAAATACATTAAAAAATTGGTAACGCTTTCTACCAAAAATTTGCTTTAGCTTCTTAAACTGAAGTGATTAATATAAAGGAAAAGATTTTCATTCTATGTAATTTTATTCGGATCAAGGTCATAAATTTGAATGGAAACAAGGATATTAGTATTGTTTCTGGTTGTTAAAATATTTTGGAAAATATTTTCCTGACGCTTTAATTGTTAAATAATTAATTCAATTGCTTTTTATACTCTTTGAATTGGGATTTCGAAAAATGATTTTTGTAGCACCGCACTCTCCAAATTTCATTATTATAACTGTTGCATCTTGTAGTGTTTTTAGTACTACAAATAACATCCTAAGAACCTCGTTTGGTTCTAATGGCCCCAAAGTATATTTAAATAAAAAAAAACTGTCGACAAATATCTTCTTCTGATTCGTAAAACCGACTTAAAAAATTCAAAATGTCAGGTTATTACGTTCGATCGTAATATGAACTTTACATTTACACTGTAAATTTTACAGCCACTACTTACTTAGATGACGACTAGAATATCAATCGGTATCCATTCTATAACACAAGAATGAAGTAATTTTCCGCATTTCTGTCTTCTGAATTTCTCCCCCAAATCGTCACAACAAGTTCTGACAGTATTTCAAAAGCCGGTTCCTTCCAACGGAGATTTCGTTACTTTTTTTTTTGCACCGCCTATCGAGTTCATTGTTGAAAACTTTTGCTGCTAGAGCGTTTGGTTCCATGCATACTACATAATCCAGCCAGTGCAATTTATTTCACTTGACCATGTCGCTGTTTTTATACTGGCTCATCCAGCCGATTCTCTCCGTTAACGATGATGGGTCCCTGTATATTTTGGAGTACTTTTCTCTTCGACATTCCCAAAACTGATTTATCCATTTGTGTCATAACCTAAAACTCTGCGCCATGTAGCATGACAGGTAGGATTAACATTTGCTACAGTTGGTTGTTTGCTCTTCGTGGGAGGACTTTGTCATTCCCTCCTCCTCCCTAAACTTCAGAGTGATATAATTGACTTTATTCACAACTGAGTCGGATGTAAATGAATTCTTCTATCACTCCAAAGTTGTATTTGTCAACGTTCACACAGCAACCCAAACGTGTAGACTTGTAGTTCGTCGAAAAAAATAACTTGCTTTTGTGTTCGTTTACCAACGTACCCATTTTTGCTTTTCATTGTTTGAGCAGACTGCAGTAACATCTCGCAATTTTCTGTCAACACTATTCATATCATCAGCACAGACAATTAGCCTATGGTTTTTGTTAAAGGTGGTACCAGTCATGTTATTTGCACCTTTCCTCATAATTATCTCCAACAGAATGCTGCAGATGTCGCACACGATAGGCTGTCTAAATCCTAGCTTGGTGCAAAATGTTTCACCATGATTTTTGCCTATTTTTAGTGAAGATTTGGTGTTATTTTTTTTTTTTTTTTTTTTTTTTTCATTTATTATATCATACAAATTCATACAAATTACGCCTCAGCGCCACATGGCATTATAGAGGCTAGTTGGCAAAATAGTTACATCAAAATTTTTTGTATAATAACAATAGTTTAATACAAGAATACAAACATATTTATGAAAAATTTAATTTCTTGGCGTATACTTCAATATTAACTCAAAATTCATACCAGAAGCTCTTCAATATTTTGCAATAAATACCTTTTCATTGAAGATTTAAATAACGAAAGTGTTTCTAGTGATTTTAGCTGTTGTGGTAAAATATTATACTGACTACTACCAGAATGTTCTATACGCTGTTTTGTTGTTTCAGATCGACACATAGCTACTCTCAAATTGTCATTATTTCTCGTGTTGAAAATATACTGATTTCGGGAAAAATTTATCGTGTGATGGCCAATACTATGCAAACATTTGAAAACATATATTAGCAATTTTAATTTATAACAACCATATACTGGCAAAACCGTTGGAAAAACATCTCTATACAGAGAAAGCGTACAATATGAAATTGGCAAGTTTGCTACAGCTTTTAGTGCTTTATTCTGTTGTCGTTGGAGTGATTTTAATTCAGAACTCTTTTTATAACCATACATAATAGCTAAATAGTTATAATGACTTTGAACTAAAGCTTGAAATATTAGAAACTTAGTATTTTGATCGAATTTATTTCTAAATTTATACAATAAACCTATGGCAGGTGATACTGTAGACTTTAGATACTCTATATGCAGTGTCCAAGAAAGATTACTTTGAAAATATAATCCCAAATATTTAACTGAATTAACTTCTGGAATTTTTTCCCCATCTACGTATATACTAAAGCTGTCGTTGAACCGACAATGTGGCCTAAATCTTATCAATTTCGTTTTTTTTGGATTAAGGGAAAGTTTATTAATACGCAAATACTCTATTAATAGACTTGCTCCCCGTTCTATGTAAGGCTTCACAGCCGTTTCATATTTATATGGATAAAAAATAGCAATATCATCAGCGTACACAAACATTTTACCTGATAAGTCAATATTTTGCAAGTCATTTATATACAAAGAAAATAACAAGGGACCCAATACACTTCCCTGGGGGACTCCATGCTCTACTGGTTTTAAAGTACTTTTACTATTATCAATTTGTACAAATTGTAACCGCTTCGTCAAATAGCTTTTTAAGAGAAAAAGTTCTTTGTCACGCACACCATAAAATCTAAGTTTCTGAAGTAAGATGTCATGATCAATTAGATCAAACGCTTTTGACAAATCATAAAAAACTCCAACTACACCCCTATACCCGTCATCCAACGACTTACATATGAAATTTTGCACATTAATTGTTGCCTCCTCTGTTCCACAACCTTTTCTAAAACCATATTGAAAATCGTTTAACAAATTGTTATCTTGGAAATATGTAAAGAGCTGTGTATGCAAAATATGTTCAAAGACATTGTCTATAATTGGCAATATTGATATTGGACGAAATTTATCAACGGAGGTAGATATTTTCTCCTTAGGTATTGGTACAATTTTATGGATTTTTAATATTTCGGGATATAGTGAAGTATAAATTACATCATTAAAGATGTTAACCAAACGTGGAGTCACACTATCAGCACATATCTTAAGAATTTTTGCCGAAATGTTATCATGACCCGGACTTTTTCCCGATATTAAGCTGGATATGACATTTCTCATTTCATCAAGCGTAGTTATTCTAGCTTGAAATCTGCTGTTACAGTTTGTTAATGTTCTAAAGGCATGGCACGTATCCGAAGGGAGTTGTATTATTTGTCCTTTTAATTCATTGACTGAATTTACAAAATAATCATTTAACATTTCAGCTTTCTGAACATTATCTGCAACAAATTCACCATCGACATTTTTTACATTGATTTGCTTGTCTAATGCTCTTCCAAGTGTCTCATTAATAAAAACCCAAGATTTCCTAGGATTGTTCCTCATACTGGCCAGATTGTCAACATAGTAATTGTTCATAGAACAATTGTTAGCTATCTTAATAATATTGCTAATCCTTTTCAATTTTTCGTCAATATTTCTGGTTGGCTTTTTCCTTCGCTGCTTTAACAGAAGCTTTTTATATGCTATCAGTTTTTGTAAATTACCGTTTACCCAAGGAGTGATACGGTCTTTCAAACATGTAACTTGTTCTTTTTGAGCTGTAGAACTGTCCATAGCATTTTTGAAACGACTAATTAAAGCAGATGTGTCAACCGACGGGTTACCAGTATATGGCAAATCTTGCATTTCATTTTGAATGAGGTCTTTTACTTTATCATAGTCACATTTAAAGTATTTTTTTGTAACAAAATCCTTGGTGTGCGCCTTTATATGAACCTTACAAGAAATAATGTTATGGTCTGATAAACTACATTTTGTTAAAGCAATTTCCATAGGTTTATGTAAATTGCTATAAACATGATCAATGCACGTTCCACTCTGCGGACGCGTAATTAAATTATGACAGCTAACAATATCATAACTTGATAAAAGGTTTAAAAGTTCAGCAGATGAATTATCGTTTAATAGGTCAATGTTTGCGTCACCAACAAATATGCAGGGTGTACGGCCAATGCGAACAAATAAATTTTCCAAGAAATCAATAAAACATGGTGCATTACATCTTTGTGACTTATAAAATGAAACTATAGTAATATGCTTTCCATTAGATTTTATGTCATTCAATCTCAATATAATTGAATCTATAGAATTTTGATTCGAAATTTGTTTCACTGTAAAAGGAATATCATGTTTAACATAAATAGAGGTACCACCATAGCTATCAGATCTACAACAATGTACAGCTTTATATCCCGGTATGTTATAAATCTGAACAAGATTTTGATTAAACCATGTTTCCTGAACTGCTATAACAGCAGGCAAATGTGAAAATTTTGAAATTAATGTTTTAAATTGATTAAATTTAGTTATCGAAGATATGCTCCTGATATTTACAGAAAAAATGCTGAAAATATTGTGTTCTGGATTATTGAAATGATTCGTAAATGCTTCAAAAGATTTAAAAAATTGATTCATAAATATAAAAAAAAATTGAAAAAAAATTTATATCTACTCAAAATGATAAATATACATTTCATTTGGGTGATAAATAATTATCAGAATCGTCATCAACATCATGCACTCTCTGCGATCGGCTATTTTTCGGTTGATGAGTAGTTGCTTCCAATAATAATGCGTCTACTTCCTCCGCGCATCTGATTATTCTCGGCTTCGACAATTCGCTTCTTTTAATAAAAATTGAACCATTTGCTACATAAACTGATCTATAGCCAACGGTTTTTAATGATTTCGCATAGTTCCATAAACTCATTGTTTCTCTGCTCAAATAGTCTTGAACATATATGTTTTTGGTTTCATTTTTTTCCCGCAATTTCGGTTTAATAGACATCAGTTGATCTTTAGATTTTTTTGAATTTAGTTTAACTACTACTGACTGTTTACCATTTGACGCGTTTTTCCTTCTCAGATAGTAGGCATCACTAATTGTTTCAGCTGACATTACAACACCAGCATCACTCGACAACTTCAAAACAGCATCCACAGCTGACACACCATCACTCATCTTTACACCAGTTACGAGGCAATCGTTCTTTACTCTCTGATCGTTTAAAAATTTGACTGTGTTTTTCAAATCAGTTATTTCTGTTTTAAGCGCCTTATTCCCTTTCTGTACAGCTTCTAACTTCTTCTTATTTTCTGCTACTCCCTTTAGTATATCATCAAATTGCTTTGACATAAAAGTCATTGTTTCTTGCAGGAGAGAGAGTTGATCCAGTTTTTTCAATTCCGTTTTGATTATATTCAGTTCTGCTTTCAGCGAACAATTGTTGTTACCACATAGATGACAAACATACTCTTCATTCTCATGCTTAACCAAGTATTCGTATTGACGTTTGTCTAACTCAGTACAAACAGCATGAAAGTTTTTGTTGCACTTATCGCACTCTATGCTTTCCTCCTTATCTTCTATCACCAATTTGCATTGTGCACAAATAATTTTATTGTTTTTAATACTACGTCTGCTGTTCGTTGCCATACTTCACAATTTTTGGCTTTTTTGAAATTTGCAGAACGGATTTATGTTGTCTTTTCAATGCAAAAAACACAGCAATCTATATATTTTTAATAATTAAAATTTGCAAAGACGAGCGCAAAAATATTTGATGTTTACTCCGTAAGGGTTGCCAACATTTTACAAAGACGAATACCAAAATCATTAGGTTTATTGTCGACAAAAAGATGGTATAGGTTGATCTACTTTCCTTGGGTCTTCACTAGACTTTGGTGTGGTGGGAAGGCCTTGTCAGTCGTAAATTTATGTGGTCTAAAGCCGCAAGGTCCAATAAGGTCATATAGAATATGCTTTAGTCTTTCACATATCACACTCGACTGAACCTTATAGTGGTGGGTAAAGGACTGTACAGTGATAGCCCAGCTCGCTGGCACATACACGCTACGATTCCAATCATCGGGCATGAATTCATTGAACCAAATGTTCATAGGAACTGATACAAGCTGATTATCATCACATGATTACTGGCCGGTCTTTTCCTTGTGCCGTGATATTGCTTATAAAGCAGTATAATGGAGAAACATCTACATTCCTATGGCATAGCAGTTAGAAATTACAAAGGAACGATTTAATTCCGGAAAGTCGGCCAATTTTGTCTGAATAGTTGCGACAGTGCGAACCAGGTTCATACTCAAGCTCAAGTTTATCAAATGCTTGGCACATATGCTAAATTTGACTGAACTTGATGCAATTGAATAAAAGATATGAAATTAAGAATATATGAGCCTGATTCTGCATTTGTTTCTGCAGTGGCATGGTTATTGGATAAATTTCTTTTTAGTTTTGACAAGTGTTATTAAATATACACCGGATAGCCTGCTAATTAGAGTTTACAGAGGAAAGATGGAATTTCGGCTGATCGATATGGCTCATCTGCAATTCCAGCCTATTACATGCTGGCAGTACTTAGGCTGTGTCAAATTTTAAAATATTTCGCAAAGATATACGACAGCTATCATGTCTACTAGTACCCCAGACAGACGGACTTAATTGACTTAGAAAGTTCCAAAATAAGTATGATCAAAATAAACTTGGTACTTTAAATGCTTCTTTCTATTTCTATTGTATCAAAGGGTATATAAGTTCAATTGCTTCGGTTGAAGAGGTAATTATAATTTGGTGATTTTTTGATGAAGATTAGGATGAAGATGAGCAATAACAAGATACCATTTCTGAAGAACCTCATCACATGGGATGAAAAATGGATAGTCTGCAACAATGTAAAGCGGAAAAGATCATGGGGGAAACCAAATGAACCCCCTCAATTCATCTCAAAGCGGGCCTTCATCCCAGGAAGGTAATGTTGTCGATTTGGTGAGATGTCAAAGGAGTAGTCTTTTTTGAGCTTCTCCCAACAGATCAAACGATTAATGCGGACTACTATATCTCACAAATATATAAATTGAAGGCGGCATTGGAAGAAAAACGGTCGACGCCCGCCCTCACACTGCCTTTTGGACCCGTCAAAAACTAACAAAGCTTGGGTGGGAAGTTTTACCTCGCCCACCGTTCTCTCCAGACCTCGCCTCGTCCAACTATCACTTATTTCGCAGTCTGAGCAATTATTTGAAGGATTTAAATTATCATAGCGGCGGGGAAATGAAAAATCGAATTGAACGCTTTTTTTCAGGAAAACCATGCGAGTTTTATGAGAGAGGAATTAAAAAGCTACCAGAGAGGTGCTTTGCTTTCTTGTATACAAATTTGTAAATAAATTTCTTTTAAAACCCCAACGAACTTTCCTAACAGTCCGATAGATTATATAACTAACTTTTGAAGATGACATAACGTTAATAACCTCTATGCTCATTTACACATATGCGATACCTAATCAGCAAATTACTCATTGCGGAATCTCCTCAATTATTGGTTTCGTTTTGTACACCTCTTGCTTGACATAACCTCACAAAAAAATGCCTGGTGCACCCAGGTCAGATGACTTTGGTAACCGGTCAGACTATGTGTGAAGTTGGGTAAAAAAAAACTTCTTCAAAATTTTTAAATAACGGTGCTTATTACCATGGTACATTGTGTTTGTAGCACGATTCGTGCGCCACTCTGTATATTGACACAACTGGCACGTACATATACTGATGCGGAGTTTCTAGACAGTGCTCGATGTTGTAAATTTTTTGCGATTTTTACGTTATATGCAAATATCGAACAAAGAATTCGTCTCAAATTTTATATTTCAACTGAAATTTCTTGTGCCGAATCGCTGAAAATGTTAAAGAAGGCTTTATCACGTGAGTGGTTCAGTGCATTCAAAAGCGGTCGAGATGCAGTGGAAGTGAAGAAATTTGTGACTGAAAAATGTCATTTAAGATTGAGAAAGATAACCACTAAATTTTTTGTTCTTCACGAAACAATTTGTACCACTTTAAACGATTGTTTCGCACATAAAATGCATTGTCGCTCTACTTTTTCCGAAAGTCTACAATTCTCTTTAGAAACTCAATCCTGTAAGGGATCGCTGAGGAAATATTAAGGCGAGTCAATTATGCAACTGATAAAGAGACATGGATTTACTAGCTTGACTTGTAAGCCAGTCAATGAGCTTTATGAAGGCGCCTTCCAACCGAGCCGAAACCAAAAAATCGCGTTAAAACCGCTTCAAAGTCAATTTAATGTTAACTTTTTTTTAATAATCTCGGTGTTGTGCACTCGAAATCGCTGTAAGATCGTAAATAATAAACGTTATCTGGGTTTTATGTGGCATTTGAGAGAACAAATTTGTCGAAAAGTTAAAATTTCTGCAAATTAATAGATTTTGCAATATGATAACAACGCACCATCTTAAAATGATAGCCTTCATTTTGAAAGAATTACTGGCCAAAAACTCAACAAATAACATCGAACAACCATCGTATTCTGATTTGTTTATCTTCTCAAAACTCAAAATATTTCCTAGCAGCACTGGTTTTCAGTCTATAGAATACATAAAAGGGAATTCGCGGCGGGAATTAAATTCTTAAATTAAATTAAATTCTTTCCGGAAAACGCTTTTGAAAAATCTGTTGTTAATTGAATTGTCCATTGACAAAAGTGTGTTATTGGGCAAAGGGACTATTTTGAGGACAATACAATAAATTCATATGAATAATAAATATTCTGTACTTAATATTTTATTTTATGACCAATTTTTGGTATTATTTTTTGATGGAATGTAACTCACTAGTAGGAATTGGACAACAAAATCAGTATACAGTGAGTCTCAAAAGTATTTTGCCTATAAAGAATTTGATACTTAAAAAAAAGACCCGAATTAAACGTTTGTTTAACAAAAGATAATTCAAATTTTATTTAGAATATGCTAATAGGAACTTAAACATTAATTTCTTTAAAAAACAAATTAAAATACTTCGATAATGTTAGAGATATTTAAGTTTTTATAGGTCACATAAGTATTTTGCTCTTTACTTTTAGGTCACATAAGTATTTTGCTTTTTAATTTTAGTAGAGAATTTTATTAATACAACAAAGATACATAATTAAATTAATATTTGGTAGGATAGCCATTGTTAGCTAAAACAGATTCTAAGCGTCTTGGCATTGATTTCACTAGGTTTTTGCACTTTTCGATCGGTATTTTGTCCCATTCTTCTTGCAAAACTTGTTTTAGTGTGGCCTTTGAGGAAATATGGTGTTCTCTTACTTTTTTTCTCAAGGGGAGGCCAAAGATTTTCTATCGGGTTTAAGTCCGGACTCTGGGGAGGTGTTGGTAAATGTTTGGTATTGTATAAAATCCACAGTTTAACGTCCGCAGCAGTATGTTTTGGATCGTTATCATGTTGGAAATAAAACCCATTTCTTGGAAGGCCCATTTTATCGGAACTAGCATGGAGGTTTTCTTTCAGGATGAACAAATAAATATGCCTGTCCATAATGTCATCGATAAATACCAGGTTGCCAACTCCTCGGGCGGACATACAGCCCCATACCATTACCGAACCTCCTCCATGTTTGACAGTTGGTTTCATATTTTTGATATTGAGGGCTTCATTTGGCTTACGCCACACCATGCGTCGTCCATCAGAACCGAAAATGTTGTATTTGCTTTCGTCGCTAAATATCACTGTTTGCCAAACTCAAAACTTTTGGTTTTGTGTAGCTGAGCGAACGAAATCCTCTTTACACGATTTACTTCTGAAATTAGCGGTTTTTTTCTTGCCTCGCGACCATTGATATTGTTGGATCTCAGTACTCTACGGATCGTCTCGTTGCATACACTTGTTCCTAGAGTACTATTGAGACTGTCGTTGATTTTTGTGCTGATAAATGTGGGTTATCATGGTTTTCTTTTAGTATTCTTCTTTCATTTCTCTCTGAAAGCAATTTCGGACGTCCACAACGGGCTTTATTTTCGATATTGCCACGTTCTTTTGCGAGTTTTATCACATTTTCTATTGTTTGACGGCAACGTTCAAACATTTCACTAATGTCTTTTATCGTTTTTCCCTGGCCATAAAGGTTCAAAATGATTTTTCTTTGCACAAAATTCAATTCTTTACCTTTCGGCATTTTTTTTTATAAAAAAAAACTCAATCAGTGCACACTAAAAGACTATTTATGACTAATTTCAATAGAAGTAATCATGACAAGTCTAACCCAATTAAAAAAGGTTAGAAAACCAAAAGAAAGAACACGCAAATTGTAAAAAATAACGGAATTAGAAAAAAAGCAAAACACTCTTGTGAGCATCGGAGTGTAGTGCAAAACAATTACAACGCATCAAAAACACAACGGAGTTGATGTTTTTTGTGATTTTTTTTTTTGTATTTGCATTTTGAACAATATATGTTAGGCAAAAGCAAAATATATACATTAAATTTTCGGACAATTCAATGCATTTTAAAAGAAAAACTATGAAATTTATTGTAAAAACGTATAGGCAAAATACTTTTGAGACTCACTGTATCATTTAATTTATTTTCAATATTCGGTCAAAATGGACAAATCTTGCAACGACTTATTTTGATGAACTTAAGATTTTTTACTGAAATTTAATTTAAAGTTCAGAATTTATAATTATCGACTTGTGCATTGTTTCAGCTTTTTTTAACTTTAAAAAAGTGAAATAAAATCATTCATCAAATGTAGCCGTAACTTAAAGTTCTTCTGTTTCATTTCCCTGTAAACTTAGATATCTAATAAAAAAGAACACAGCCAACCAACGACATCTGTGAATGCCAACTTGAATGTATTTTAACTCGTATTCGCAACCGCACATCCACAATTTTGTGTGCGTGTATGTGTTTAAACGGAACTCTCGTTGCCATTGCCATCTTTGCTGGTTGTGTTGTTTTCCTTCCTTTTTTTGTGAGTTTCTGGAATCGTTTCCTCTCAAGTCTTATTAAGTCATTATTTTGTTGTTTGTCATTTTGTAATGTGATATTTTCATTATATTATTAAAAGTTTGAGGCCGCTGTACGTCTTCGTCAATATTAACATCAGCCTTAACATCATCATAATTTTCTCTCTCTTGCGGCTGGGGTAAGTGAAGCGTAAAGCAGCACGCCGTCATAGACAACAGACATACTTATCCTTTGTGCCGAAATACCGAAGTCACCCAAAAAAGGACAACGAACCACATGAACGTTATCGTCATAATTTTTAACTTTATGACTTCTAAAAAATATAATATAGAATTTTGTTCATAGTAAACATACATAATTTCATTTATTTGAAAAAGAAAAAAAAAAATTCTACTCAAAAGAATTTAAGTCCATGACAAATTGGAAGTTATGTGGAAAAGTTTTTATTTTAAAATGTTGTATTCGCCTTGCTCGGCCTAATGAAACTTAATTTGTTTTGAAGTGAAAAAATTCTCATTTTAATTTAAAAAGTTTTGGATATGAGCAAGTTGTTGAAATTGGTCATTGTTGTTTTATTATTAGAACAAGGAAGATCTTTTGCTATTCAAGTTTGAATTAAGAAATTAGTGATAACTCTGTTTTGTGGGGTAAACCGATTTTGAGAATATGGCTACTGTAAGCGACAAACAACGGACAGTGGTTTGCAGCACAAAAAAAACTTCTGATCTGATTGATGTACCAGTAAATAAGATGTGTAAAAAATTTGTAGAGAGAATTTGTCAACACATGGTAAGCTATAGAGGATGAAAAAGTTGGTCACTTCGGTTGTAAATTTACATGCCTTATGATTGATAGCTGATTTATAATTTACGTACAGGGTGTCCGTCGGGAAGCGTACTACTTTGTTTTGAGGCCATTTTGGTAAAAATTACTCTTGACAGTTCATATTTGGCAGTCGTGAAGTAGAGACGTGGAAAATTTATTATGGAAAAATATTCGATAAACCAACGTGTTTTAAACGTTAAAACATTTTATCAAAATCAATCATCGATTACTGTGACGATAAGAAAGTTACGTGAATTTTTTGGGAGAAACAACGTGTCAAACAAGACGTACTATTTATCGTGTAGTGAATGATTTCGAAGAAAGAGGGTCTGTAGCTGATAGAGCCAAGCATGGACCACAATGTACTGCAAGAACATTACTGCTGCTCAAGAAAGTGTTCAAACAATCCATCAACCTCAATTCGATGCCGGGCTTAGGAGCTTGGTCTTCAAAGAACAACTTTGGCCACAATTTTTTACAAGAATTGGCATTTGTTTCCATTTAAGATTCAGTTGACACAAGACCTTCTTCCACAAGACCATTTACGCCGCCGTACATATGCCAATAGGATGTTACAGCTCGCCCATGACAACCCGGATTTTCATGAAAAAATCATAATGAGTTAGACGAAGCACATTTTCATTTGAAAGGATATGTGAATAAACAGAATAGTCGTTTCTGGGCAATGGAAAACGCTCAAGTTGTTCATCAGTCACCTTTGCATCCATTAAAAGTGATAGTCTTGTGTGCAATTTTTAACGCCACAAATGCATGCTTTGGGCTTGATAACATGTGGTATCAACAAGACGTTGCCACATCGCATAAAGCCAGGATTATAATGGAATTACTGCGAGACCTCTTTCCACAACAAGTTATTTCAAAAAATGGTAATGTTGATTGGCCTCCACGGTCCCCTGATTTGACTTCTACGGACTTCATTTTGTGTGGCATGCAGCCAGGATTACAATTATTACACAAAGATAGATTTTTTTTCTTTTTATTCATTTTCCTTTATTGAATCTTTCTTTTAAAATTTACAATAAGTATTCAAATCTTAATCCTATCTTAAACTAAAGTATCCTACCATTAGTGAGCCGGACCAAGTCTAGCGTGCCCTTTCTTCCTAGCCGGATATGACTGGGAAAATGTTGAAGGTTTTGAGCAAGTGGGTTTGAGTTTGAGGACAACTTCGATATACCTGACCTGCTTATGTTTCTTATTTCTTCGGAAATATAACGAATATTTATATCCTTGTATATCTTATCATTCCTAACATAGCGTGGGGCACCACAAATTTGTCGCAGCACTTTTAATTGTCTTCTCTGTAGCTTATTTATACTCGTATTAGAAACCGATGCCTTTCCCTACAACTGGATGCCATTTGTTCATATTTGCTTCAATATGGTTTTGTGGATGGTGATTTTATTTTCCCAACTGAGAGTGGACTGGGAGCAAACAATCTAGTCGATTTGAGTCATTCTTAATTTCAATTGAGTGATTTTTGAGTCCATGTGATTTTTTCAGGGGAGACGTCAATCAAGGTGAATACCCAAATATGTACCATGATTATGAACGGGTATGACACTACCGTGAATAATAAGGACTGGGCAATTGTTCTGTCTGGGAGAGAATATAACCTGTACATTCTTAGAGGCATTTACTTTTATCTTCCACTTTTCGAGCCAAGATTTTGACGTATGTATATGAGACTGCAGTTGTCTTGAAGCCATTTTTATTGACATTTTTAAAGTTGCCCACATATGCAGCGGAAATATTCTTAATTTGTAGGCGATACTTTTGGAATTTTATTTGGTCCATATAGATCGAAACACTGCAATATTCATATGTTAGGAAATGTTTAGCTAATATTTTGTTCTTCAGTAACTAAACTGATAAAGACACACAAATTGTAATTTCTGAAATTTTTTCCTATTGAAAAATAGAAGATTTTACTTCTACATCTTGTTAAATGTTCGTACGGTTATATGTAGTACTGATGAAATTTTAAATTTAAAATCCATTTGATTTTGTTTATATGTATTTTTAATTAATTCAATTTTTTTCCTTTTTTCATTTCAGGTACGTACGTAGTTCAATCAATCGTTCAATCGTTCAGTCGTTGGTATGTATTGTTTAAACAAAGAATTATTATTATTAACGCAAATACAGAATTTGCCACGATTTTTTTTTTTTGGAAAACTATATGAAGTCTAGCAAAAACGTTGCTGATTGACGTCTATTTGTGTTTATTATAGCCTATGTACTAAATAGAATGTCAGATTAATTGAGCTTTTTTGTTTATTCATTAATTTTTCAGCGCGAAATAGAAATCAGTGACTAATCGGATAATGTTGGCAGAAATTATTACAGTGAAAAAGATTAACACAAAACTGGAATTAATTATAATCTAATGTGATGTTGATTGGAAAATTGGATTAGACTATATGAGTTTTATCAATTGAATTACATTTTATGTGATTAAGATTGTTGTTTTCAGGAGAAAGAGAAGTAATTCTAGTTGTTATACACAATATCTACATGGTCTAGCTAATTAAACAAAGATATTTTGGTTATTAAATTTCGAAACCTAGTCCTGCCATCAAAAGCGTTTCGTTATTGGTGAGATAAATTACATATGACTATCGCGCATATAGTCGTAGCTTCAAACGGTGGTACAACCATCAAATCATTGTTTGAACGGCGGTCATCTCGAGGTGTTCAACGAACAGTTCGAGTAGTCGAGTAGTTAAGTGATCGAGAAATCTGAAATCAAATCAATTTTTTTTTGTCGTTTTCAATCCTCTTACGAGGTTTATTAAAAATTCAGTACAATATATTACAATATAATATTTGGCCTCAGCGCCAGAAGGCATTATTGAGGCATGCTGGCAACAAGTTTCAGGTGTACGCTAATTACAATACATAATTTCAAGTAAAATGTATTAACAAATGAGTTCTGTTAATTAATTAGTTAAGAATTCATAATTTTTTGAAAACATTTTGATTACATAAGAAGCATCTGCAAATTTTGTTTTAGGTAATCCTTCAAATTCTTTTTAAATGTGGATATATTATTTACATTTTTGATGGTCATTGGTAAATTATTGTATTCATAACTACCCAAATATTCTATACGCTGTTTGGTGGTCTCTAATCTGCACCTCACAACTTTCAAATTATTAAAATTTCTTGTGCGAAAATTAGTTTGATTCTGTGTAAATTCAATCATCCGATTTTATTTAAAGATTTATATACATATATAATAAGCTGATGTAGATGTATTCCACGGGTAGGCAATACAGGAACGTTTATATCCTCATAGAGCGATAAGGTTGGGTATGAGATGGGTAAATGAAATCATCAAAGTGCCTTATTCTGCATGCGCTGTAGACTTTTTAAAGCAACAGTATTTTTATGACCATATACGATTGCCAAATAATTTAAATGACTTTGTACGAGTGAGTTGAAAACAAGTAGCTTAGTTTCTCTATTCAATATGTATTTTAGTTTATATAGAATGCCAATAGCAGGTGCAATTTTCTTCTTAACATTGGTGATATGACTTTCCCAGGTTAAATTAGTTTGTAATGTCACACCCAGGTACTTCACTTCAGAAACTTCCGTGATTGCCATCCCATCGACAAAAATACTGAAATTGTTTTCCATTCCATGCGAGCGTGGTCTAAATCGAACTAGTTTAGTTTTGGTTGCGTTAAATACTAATTTGTTTATTTTCACAAACTTGAAAATTAATGACACGTCTCTCTCCATCATGGTTTTTAAAGCTAGATCATATTTATATGGATAAAATAAACACATATCATCTGCAAACATATACCTATACAACCGACCATTCAACTTCAAATTAATTAAATCATTTAAATAAATAGAAAACAGAAGTGGTCCCAAGGCACTACCTTGCGGCACTCCTGATTTTACATGAACTAATTCACTTTTTGCCTTACAAATTTGTACATATTGTTTTCTGTCACATAAATAGCTTTTAGAGAGTTGTAATTCCTTGCCGACAATTCCATAATATGATAGTATTTCCAGCAGTATATCATGATCCACAAGATCGAATGCCTTAGAAAAATCTAAAAACAAGCCTGCAACGCCATGACAACCACTATCCAAACCATCACAAATAAAGTTCGCCACATTGATCACAGCTTCTTCAGTTCCACATCCTTTTCTAAATCCAAACTGATATTTGTACATACATTCATACATATGTAATCTAACAACTTCTTATGCAATAATTTTTCAAAAATTTTATCTATTACAGACAAAATTGCAATAGGACGATACTCTTCCACAAACATAGCTTTCGAAATTTTCAGAATAGGAATAATTTTACTAATTTTGTGACTATCAGGATATTTTGCGCTTGCAATTATTCTATTAAAAATGGTCATTAATATTGAAGACGAATAGTAACTACATTCAACTACTATTTTCGACATAATACCATCATATCCCGGCGCAGCATTAATATTAAGGTCATTAATCACGTCAATAATCTCATTTTCATTAAATGAATCTAGCGAAAACTTGATTGATTTCCTCCTCAAAGTCCTTAATATGTTGCAATTATCATCAACAAATATCATAATTTCTTGCTTCAAACTTTCCACAGACCGTACAAAATATTGATTTAAACGATCAGCTTTCTCCTGATCACAA
>JAHXMU010000178.1:225083-243506 GCA_019455685.1 Philornis downsi
GTTCGATGATTGGAATTAAGTGTATGTTCTATGTAAAAAAAGTGTTTTCACCTAGTACAGCGGTATCAGTCTTTTACTCATCGGTGGGATATGTAAAAGATTGAAGCCTCTTCTTTCTGACATGACCACCACCTTTTCGTCGACTCTAAAGCAGCAGAAACTGTGTATGGTCACGACTCAGTTTTGTAATCCTGCGAAGCTTTTACGTGTTTTGTGGGATGACATTGATGTCTGCAGCAAAGATAGGTAAATATTTCTGTGGTCACAACCCGTAACAGCCTAACTCGAGTTAGGACACAATTGAGTTATTAGCACCATCGTATTCAGCGTATCTAAATTTATTTGCTCTAAATTTTTCGTGTTCGTATCTCTTCTAGGAAGGCAATTAATGCTAAAAAACCTAATAGCTTAAGTTATTTTTCTAAATGACTGTTTTGGCATAACTGCCTAAGTCAATTTAGGATTACAACAAATATAAACATAATTTTTTCATCATTGCCTAAATCAACTTAAGTCGTTAATCCAAAAAAAAAAAATAAAGAAACAATTTTATTTTCCTAACTTGAGTTAAGCTCTTATTCCGAATTACTATTTCGTTTTTTGATAAACATAAATTGAGTTAAGGTCTTTCTCCAAACTTAAAGTTTTTTATTTAATGTGGAATAAAAGCCTAACTCAACTTGAACTTTTTGACTTTCTTTCGTTCAACAATTCATAAAAGCCTAAATGTCTTTTTCGATAATATCTTTTGACTGCGAGAATAAACAACTATTTTTTGTTAGCAACTAAGTAAAGAAATTCGTTTCCTTGGAATCTGTAGCAAAGTTTTCCAAAAAACACCTTCTCCTGATTTTCAGTGAAGATTCAAAACTCCTGTACTGAAAATATTGAAAAACAGACTTAAGCTGTTATGGGTTGTGACCACAGATTTTAGTGAGCCATTTTCGTGTGATAGTTTCGACATACTGTTGGCGGTTAGTCCAAGGATTGCAGCAGAATTAATAACAAATCAGCAAATATGGGTGTGCTGGTAAATGAAAACAAAATCAAGTTATTTGTTTCGACCAACGACGAATAGTGTATTCATTTGGAACACTGTGCGTGAATGTGGGGAATTGCAAATTTGGGGTTTTGGATGAATTCATGTGCCTGTGACTAAAACTAATAATCCCAGCGTAGACATTAAGAGCAGACTATAGCTAGATGTTATTAGGGATTAACAAGCGATTTTATATTAAATCCATCTCTTTTCGATCTCTCTCTCTCTCTCCCTTGTTGAATGTTGCATAACCGTAGTTTGTGACACCAGTCAGACCAAATAGTTCTTGGAGTCTTTGGAAAGAAAAATACCCTGGAAAATATATGGACCTATCATTATTAACGGAAAGTGTCGGCGCCATATGAGCCATGAGTGATATGGCCTGTGTACCGACATCGGCATTTTCAAGCCTGTCAGTATACAGCGATTGCTCTGGTTGGGATATGATGTACTAAAGCAGCACTCCAGGATGAGAAATTATTGCACTCTTCGAAGCAGAAGTGGGCGACCAAAATGCCTTTGGAAGGGCTGGGCTTTTAAAACACTGTAAAATTTGTTACTACGAATTGGAAAGGAGTACTTGCAACTCTTTCCTATAAGCGCCACGTAGATAAACTTTGTATCATGGTTGTCGTCTATGAAGAAGAAAAAGAAGAAGAAGAAGAAGAAGAAGAAAAAGAGGAAGAAGAAAAAGTAGAAGTAGAATGAAAAGCGCAAAAAAAATCGTGACGCGCTTTTTGACTTCAGGCAGTTCCTCCAAAACAAAACAAAATTGCATTAATTCATACCGACGATTTGCAACAATTTATTTTTGAAACCGGATTATGGTCTTTAGAAGTTTATTCAAATAACTGTGATTACACCGATAGATAGATTCAAGACAGATTGACAGATTTTTTTATATATTTTTTTCTAACCGCCTAATCGGAAATTTTATTCGCTGTCATTACATGTCCCTTAAACTTCAAGCATTTCTACACATCTGTTCTTTCAAATTGTTTTTTTTTTTTTTTTTTGCATATCCTTCCACTAATCTTATTAATTTTTTCTCCCTTATGATGTGTAACCTCTCCACTCAGTAATTAACCTATTTCTTCAATAATTTTTCTTCAACTCACATCGACCCCAATCAAATTATGAATTCTAATTAGAATTTCCTCAATAACTAACATCATAAATGTAAGCGAACAAATATTTGCCAGTGTCATAATTAAAATCATCATCATCATTCCGGTTATGATCATAAATCAACTAAGAAATGGAAGCTTTCATGCTAAACAACTATAAAACAATGTCATCTATTGGCGTTAAGACTTTCATATGTTGTCGTTAGTGTTCATTCCATAATAATTTAATTAATAAACCGAATAAACAAAATAACATTATCATTGACAAACTTCATTTACATACGTACTGAATACTGGTAAAAGTTGAGCCAATAACAGGAAATACGGACAGACAGACAGATAGATAGACCGAGAGTCCTTTCGCATCGAGATGAGGACTTGGTCAACACATGAGAACTTAATACGTTTTACGCAGTCAGACAGGCACTTATAGGTATACTCGAATGAACAACAAAATTTGTATTTGTGTATGTGTGTGTGTGTGCTAAAAGCTTTTCCACTTGGCCTCTCGCAATTTGCCACAAGCAGAAATTGACAGAATTGTGGGCAAAAATATTTCCAGTAAATATTAATCAAATATCAGGATAAAAAACAAACTTTTGTACAACTGTGGAAAAGAGTGACAGATATTGGCAACCTGCTGTGTTCGCCTGATGACATGTGCTACATTCACTTGTCAATGGGGGGTTTTGGTTGAACTTCAATACATACGAGGAGTGAACCGCAAGTTTCTTGCAATTGAGTGAATAAATGTAATGGTCTTAGGAGGGAATTGTTGAACAAAAAAACGTACTTGGATAATTTGAAAATAATTAAAAAAAAAACAACATTTTTAACCAAGTCGTTAGATTTTTTGCTATGTTTTGTTGTTCAGAAATTTTTGTTATTTGTTTTTTTTTTTTAGAAATGTCCATAAGTTCTAAATTAAACTGCTAAAATTTGCTTCTACGAAAGGATTATTTAGTGGAAAGTCAAAAATATGTCAACATTTGATACTACAGGGAAAAAAATTCTGAAGGAAATTTTAAATTTCATTAAGATTTTTGATAACTTAGGACATCGTTTTTAAAATAAGAAAAAAAAAAATGAATCGAAAAATATTTAGCACAGCTTTTAAAAATGCGTTTTTGTTCGACTACCTCCATGTTTGTTATGAGAAGAGCCGAAAACATTTTCAAAGTTTGGTTGGAGGAATTAAAAAAAAAATCAAAATTTATTAATTTCTGTTATAGTTTAAAAAAAATGCGTTTTTGTACGACTACCGCCATGTTTGTTATGAGCAGAGCCGAAAACATGTTCAAAGCCTGGGTAAAGGAATTAAAATATGAAAATTTATTAATTTCTGTTATAGTTTAGATCATTATAAAAAAAAAAAATCGAAAATGAAAAAATTTGCGAAACATCGGAAAAAGTGATTTTTTTTTACTTTTCTGGTAATTTAGCACATTATTTTGAAACTAAAAAAACGGAGTGAACATTTTTTGCCGTAAATATAGCAAGTTAAAAAAGTATATGTCTGAAATCGACTTCATGAATGGATAGCTGCAAAAATTATTGGAGTTTGTTGAACCAAAAAAATATTGTTTTTTAATTCTTTGATGGAAGTATCAATTTATTCAAATTCTACAGTACGTTGTTTACTTTTTATTGAAATGAAAAAAAAAAAAAAAATTTTTTTTCATTCCATGAATGAGACATGGAAAAGTTTCTCACATTCAGTGAACTTAAACGTATTCTATTTTTAGACTTACTCAACGGGACCTCCAGTTTAACAACGATTCCGAATGTTACAGTTTAAGAAAAATTTACAAGACTTGTCGATTACTCAAAGTGTTCATCAGACACATCGAGATGACCTCCCCTTGATTAATAACAGGTGGTTGCATGCGGGATTGAACCCGCGGTGATGTCAACAATAGTTGCGTTTACTAACCGACGCGCAACGATCGGTCACTTTTTAGTGATATGTAAAAACATATTTGCGCAATTTTTAGCATTTAGCTGAAGATATGGTATTTAAGCAAAGAAATTGCGTGAAGTTTGGTCCAAATTATACCATCTAAAATGTTATAGTGTGAAGAATTTTCGACAACCACAGATCGGTCACGTTTTATTGAAATATTAAAATATATTTGCGCAATTTTTGGCATTAAATGTATTCAGATGCGTGGAGAGTGGTCCGAATTGGATCATCTGAAATATTATCATAATGTGAAGAATTTTCGACGCGAAATTTGTATCATACTCGTGTAAACGAAGATATATTATTAAAGCGAAGATTAGAAATTCATTCAGTTGCGTGAAGTTTGGTCCAATTTGGGTCGTATAAAATTATGTGTGAAGGATTTTCGATACCCACTGATTGGTTTGTATGGGAAATCGTAGTTAAAGGGAAAAATTGTTTAAAAGGTAGTCAAAATCAGATCATGCAAATTAGTCATTTTGTGTGATAATGAAGGTTCGGTTCCGTCCAAATTTCGCTTTCAAGTAAAGACTTTCGTCATATTAATTCTTCCCAAATCTGGTTGGAGTCACATCATCTATTTAGGAGTTATAGTGTGACTGAATTTTAAGGAGGGTGTGTACAAGAAGGTATAATTCAATTCTATCCTCGGACGCAAGTTAAAACTACAAAAGTATTACTTTATGCAAATTTCGATCAGTATTAGGCCATCCAATGCGATATTATGGTGTGATTAAATTTTAAGCCTCATTGTTCCATTCGTATGGGAGATACCAGAAGCCTTCGTCTGAGTTTGGTGAGCATTTTGTTTTTTAAATGTGTCCCAAAAAGTCTGTTCAAAATATCGTTTATAAAAGACCACTCCTTCCATTTTTGCCTAATCGTTATGTGGTAAAGTAACGACTCATTGCCGAAAAGGTGGGAGGGCCAAAAACGACCTCTCCTCTTACATATAAATACTACTGTGTCCGAAAAGTAAGACTATTTTTCTTTTTTCAAAAATGTATCCGAATCTATTTCATCGTATTCAAACCACTCTCCCGGATTTAATGTACTTGTGCCAACATTTTTTCCAAACCTCTAAGAACGCCAAACAATTGCCTTCCGGAATGGCCTTCGCTGTGCGTTGGATCGAATGAAACTGATATCCCCTGGGAAGTTTTTTGAACTTATGGAAAAGTCAGAAGTCAAGCGATACCAAATCATGTGAATATGATGCTTGTGAAGCGTTATTATTTAAATCTTTGACGAAAAACTTAAGAAACCCCAATGCAGAGTCCAACGATGTGATAGGATGTAAAACCCAAAAATCATAAACCCAGCCAATTTTTTGCACATAGATTCAAGGAAGGGACTAATTACACTTAAATAATATTCCTGGTTGACTATTTGGCCCGACGGAACTCACAAGGCGCAAATCACGATAATTGAAGAAAACTTGTATTTCATCTTTGGTAGAATATTCTCTCGATTGGCCTGTTATTTTCAGATAATAAGTATAGATCTAAATTTCCTCCCCATGGTAATGCACTTTATATCGTGCTCAGAAAAAATATTTTCGTAGATTTTATCGCGATGGCCTTCTTCCAAAATATTTAGTACTAAAGGGTGATATTTTAATCGTAGTTTTTTTTTTGTGAATAGGACAAGACACTCAAATTTGCATCATATATTAAAATTGTTTATTAGAATCGATAAATTGGTCTTTGCCATTTAATTTTTAAAGATAATTGTATGTAAATGTTGTCCGCGGCTCCGTCTCAAAATGTCCATTCGGAAGGTCCAATTTTTCATCACTTTTTCGAGCGTTTCGGCCTGTATTCCACAAATAACGCGTTTTATGTTGTAAGGCTTCAATAGTGTTCGTCTAGTCCACGTAGACTAACGACTTGACATAACCCCACAAGAAACAATCAAGGGGCGTTAAATCGCAAGATCTTGGGGCCAACTCACAGGGCCAAATCGAGATAAGCTGCTCACCAAATTCATCCCTCAACATATCCATTGCTTCACGAGCAGTGTGGCATGTTTGCACCGTCCTGATGGAACCACATATCAACCAAGTTCAACTCATCCAATTGGGTCAAGAAAAAAAAAATTCCGACGAATTGACATTTCACGATCGTCATTAACACTGGTCGCTACGGCTGCAATATTTTCTTCCGTACGCACTCTACGCATGCGATGGTTTTATGTCCAACAAAGTAAATTTGGTGCGAAATTTGGAGATAACAGCACGAATTGTTGATTCAGCAGGTCCATTATGACGACCATAAAATGGTCGTATCAAATTTTGATATTAAATTACAACGATTTGCAATCGTTGCTCGTTTGTTAGTCTTTCCACGATGAAATGGCAGAGTGTACTGTACACTTTCCACTTTGATAGATGACGTTTAAACGCCATTACCAACCAGTGCTGCCAACCTGAAAAACTTAAATCTTAAAAAATCACCCCATGTAAGCGACAATCGAGATTTGACGTGGTTTAAGTGCAAAATATTGTTTAAAGTTAATCTATTTGAAATGCCATATGATCAGCAAGGTCTCTAAATGCTATTCCAAGGTTTTTGTGACGCGACTTTCAATGACAGAGGTGGACAGTCTCCATTTTCAACTTGGACTTCTTTGAACTGTTTATGTTACTGGTGATCAATTCCTTCCGACAAAGTCTATTCGCCGAATGTCTCCTGCAACATCCTAACTATTTCCGCAACACAAAATTCATTTCATATGCAATATCGCTCAATAAATTTACACATTGTAAAAATCGCCAAAATCACTTTGTGATTCTTATAGCTCACTCATACTGTTTGACTTTGTTCCATTGAATGGCTGATTTTCCATATAATAATCAGTTGTTGAATGGTTTGAAATCGAAATACCCATAAAATCACTTAAATCCACTGGTAGTCTGTTTGGTACTTTACAACACTAAACGTAGCTCAAACATTTTTAACATTCGTGATGTGAAACTTTTCACAGTTATCACAGCGCTATGAACACTACAGTGATTTTAAAACCGATGGTATGGCAAGGTTGTCAGCTGTTAAATAACTGTCATCTGAAATGTTATTTGTTTGGTGAGAGGTATGCCATTTACGAATATGGATCGTTTAACAACTGAAGAACGCGCAAAAAATAGGTAAAACTTACTACAAAAGTTGTGATTTAAACGTGGGCCTTCAATCGAACAAACTGTTATTCAGCGATGAAGCTCATTTGTCACTCGGTGGTTATGCCAACAAGTAAAATTGTCGCATATCGGACCCGGATAACCCTGAAGTGATTGTGGAAAAGCCATTGCATTCGGAATAAGTGACTGTCATTGAGCCGTATTTTTTCGAAAACTATCTGAAAAGGATCAACTGCTGCAATTAATCCAGAGCTGGTCATTTTATTGACATTGCATTTCGTACATAATGACAAGGTCCGAGCATTATAATGAAATAAAAGTTTCATCGAAATCACAGCTTTGTGTGTATGTTTTATTTAGCTTTACTTTTGAAATCAAAAAATGGATAATTTATATATGGTTTTTCACATCAATACCAAACGTCGAAATGAAACTGCATTAACTGCATTAATTTAACTTACATGGTACAGTTTTGTACCATGAATTGTTAAACAACTCCCATACATGACTGATTGAGAATATGACAAATGGAAACTCTTGTCCTTGGGTTATTTTATATCACTCTTCAAGTTTGTACTCGAACGCAATAAAGGTGATACTAATCGAATATTCCAACAAATTACTATTCAAAATGTGTTGCTGTGCTTCAGATAAAGACCTGATCTCACATTTCTGGTAGAATGACACAAACTTGTGCTACAAACATTCTAATTTGCTGGAAAATAACATTAGCAATCTGCAATTACGTAGAATAACCTCATTACAGTTCGGTTTTTCTTTCATCCGCATTTGCCTTCTTCTGTGTTGCTCTGTTCACAATTAAATTCTCCAATTTTCTTTTAAATTGTAGTTCCCAAAAACTGCATAGTAGTACTTGGATGCCAATTTAATTTGCACTCAGGTACCTGCCTTTATCTGTAATTTATACAAAATACTCTACTACATTGCTTCCATTATCCTTAATGCCATTTGTGCGTGTAAAAGCCCATGTACGTATATGTATGTGTGAGAGAGGGATACAATTTCGGCATACATACATACATAGGCATACCGGAGTAAAGCCACTGATGTGACTGGCAAAAGTTTTGTACCTACACATTCACATAAAACTATAAATCAATTTATACCTACCCAAGCACATAAAAGGCAAAGGAAGAGCCTTTATTGTGTTAAGTTTTTCTGTTGATTTTTTTTTTTTATTTGCGAATTGAATTGAAGAGGAAATCGCGAGCCACAGGTGAATGTGTTGCTTAAAGGACGTGTCATAAAGTGGCACGTACTGTTAACGCAATCAGAGTAACTAAATTATGGTAGTGACAGTAAAATTGTACCATTCGGTATATTGTTTGCACCAAAAAATTGAAGAATTTGCTAAAACAGAATACTCCGACAACCGAATCAAAATCGTATTAAACTTTGATTTTGATCCACACATCCAAAACTAAATTAACAATCATTTTGATTCCGGTTCACAAAGCCGAAACAAAACTGTAAACAAGCCAGATATTGATTCAATTTACAAAACTGTGTTTTATTTGGAAATTTTTCATTCTAAAAATATGCAAGACTTTCAGCTAAATATCATCCAATACCATTTTGTGAGTTTTCGTGTCTGGCGTGGACACCTCAATTGGTCGACCACTACAGTGTTCATCTTGGTAGCTCGTACGGCCTCGTTTAAACTCTGCTACCCAATATTTTACAGTCGTAAATGAAGGAACAGACTTCCCCAGAGTAGAATCTAACTCGGCTTTAACATTGGTTGTACTGAGTAATGGAAAACCCTCAAATTATTCATCAGTCAGCTTTGCATCCATTAAAAGTGACTGTCTGGTGTGTAATTTAGTCAGGAGGAATCATTGGACCTTAATTCTTTGAAACTGAAAACGGCGTAACGGTAACTGTCAATGGCGAGTAATATCGTGATATCATTGAAAACTTTTTAACGCCACAACTGCATGCTTTGAGCTTGATTAACATGTGGTATCAACAAGACGGTGCCACATCGCATGATCGTACAGCCAGGATTACGATGGAATTACTGCGAGATCCCTTTCCACAACAAGTTATTTCAAGAAATGGAGATGCTGATTGGCCTCCACGTTCGCCTGATTTGACTGTTCCGGACTTCTTTTTGTGGGGATATCTGAAAAGCAAGGTTTATGCAAACAAACCAGAGACCCTTGAGCAACTCAAATAAAATATTTGTGATGAAATTAATGAAATTCCGCTTGAAATGTGTGAGAATGTAATGAAAAATGTTCTCAAAAGGGATCGCATTTGTGAGGCTAACAGAGGCGGACATTTATCTGATATTATATTCCATACATATTTGCCGACATTAAATAAAACATTTATTAATATAAGATCCATTCTCTTTCATTTAATTAAAAATTATAAACAAACAAAGTAGTATACCTTCCCGACGGATACCCTGTAATAGTACATCCCTTGGATAGGTCCTTTCAGCGGATCTTGCTTCAGCTAAACCAAAATTCTCCCATTAAAGATTATCAATTAAAAACTCTTACCTTTGGAGTCAACTGTTGTCCGTTTGTCGCTATTAGAACCCTACGAAAGCAGGTTTGCGATTCTGAGAAATCATTCCCTGAAGCTCTGAAATCGGCGGGGTTTCGATTAAGGAAAATGATTGCCAACAACCCAGAGATTCTTTGGAGCATTCCATTGAAGATTTATGTGATTCTAAGAAGGAAGTAGGAAGAATATTTGATCCAATTGTATGCACGGCTCCTATCATCATAAAACCTAAAATACTGATGCAGCAGTTATGGCTTGAAGCTACAGCTCCAATATGACTTCTTGAAGGGGCTAACTATGAATTATATGTATAACCTTTAATTATAAACATGAACTAATGGAGCTAATTACAAGTACAACTAAGTGAAATCGCATGTTAACGCATAATTGAAATCAGCAATATTGTGAATTTGCCTTATTCAATAATATCCAAAACTGAGACGGAATGTCAAGAACAAAAGAGAAAAAACCAAGAGAACCGAGGTTTCTTGGCACATATAACTTAAGAACAATTCCTTCTTCTTTTGTAAACCGCCCAAGGTAAGCACGAGCTGAACAAATAAATTATAAATATTAAGATCGCAACTTACTCCAAATTGTTTACTTACTTTTTTCCAATCAACAAATCCCTTTTGTTATAATTTCAAAAAATTATGATCATATATATTCTAATTTAGGTGCTTGGATCCTCTACTTTCCGCAATAACCAAATCTCAAGCCCTACTTAATATAGATTCGCATAGCCGATCATATACAATCTGCTTTGTTAGGTCGGCTACTTTGGGACCATTCTCGTGTATTCCTGATCGTCTATATAACATGTCCGTCCGTTCACTTGGCCGTCCTCATGCCCCTTATAAGCAGTATAGAATTCGAACCACTTGAGTTAGCGGACCGAAACTTTACACAAAAATAACTCATAATCATAGGCCCAGGTTAAGGTCGAAATTAAGTGAAATAGTCATTGTGGAAAGAAACGTGGTTATACTCGTATAAGGACTGAACCCACGATTAGAAAAATTAGGAAATATCAAGATTTTCTCTCGCTAATTAAAATCAATATATGATTGTAGTTGATATGCATGGGAAATATTCATCCCAACTGATACGACTTTTCTTTGAGATTGCGCTAATAGCAGGCATGGGAAAAACTGGCTAAGACGAGATAATATATATGAGAGGATGACGTTATAAACACACCTAGTTATGGGTCGGTATATGATCTACTGGAATATGATTCGAAATTCTTACAACTGGTTGAAATGGACTCAATAGAAAAAAAGTTTCACTCGCCTTCAAAAAAATGATTAAACATTTTGCTAACATTTTTGTCTGCATTCCCCAGATGATTAAAATCAATATGCGGTGACAATCGACAGATACGGGATAGAATTGCCCTAATGATAATAACTGCCATTTTTTCTGCAAAGACTCGAAATATATTTGTAGGAAATTTTGTAAAATTATTTTGGAAATATGAGACATGAACACACGAAATTTAGGGACCGAGATTTGTTGAAGCCGACAGCGATGTGTGACATCCTTTAAATAATAATTGCATATGTTTGGTGCCGCTAGCTATTCATTTTAGCGCACATCTTGGTTGTTCTATAAAAAGTTCTTTTTAAAGCTCAAAATAAATCTCTGTAATAACATAATGAAGGAACACCCCACTCCAAATGTAAAAACATTTTCTAATTAAACTTTTTTTTGTTCCATTACAGTGGTTAGTTTCATTATGAAATTTCGATATATTATTAAGAACAACGAGGAGTATTTGTGAGAAAAAATTAAAAGTCATTTGTCAAGTTATAATAATAGTTATCATCGGATAAATCTCGCGGCTAAGGAAGAAACAACAAAAGTGATCAGTGCGGAACATTTCTTCAACATATGCTTCAGTTTCTATATGCTTCATTTTTCAGTATCTTTTGATATCTTTAGGACAGCTTCGATTATCAAGATTAATTTTCATGATCTTTTTGGCGATTTATAGTGTAACACCTCTTTCTAAATTCTAAACGAAAATTTTCAAATTCCGAATTATTCCAAATGGGGCACACTTTTGAAATGATTCCACTATCTATATTTATGCAAGATTAACTAATTAGGTAATGTGCTGCAATTATGTTTATGATAAAATAAATTAGAGTTTTGTTAACCGAATAATACAGACAATTAGGATGATTACCAAGTTATTAGCCATTTGCTCGTCAGAAAGTGTTGTAGGGAAAGGCCTTAATGCTGAAAGCATTTGATTGTCGATTGATTATTACTTGATTATACGACTTCATGTAGACAATTGAACTTTCGTGTGATAATGTGGGTTATTGTTGCCCAGTATTATTTTTGCTCTCTTTGCACAATAAAGAACCCATTGTTAAGATTATATATAAATTTTAAATAAATTCTTTTTTATTCGATTTTCGATGGGAATAATTTTTTTTTCTACAGAAACTAATTTTTCAAAATTTCATCTCTTCTTGTCTTGCTGGAGGTCCATATTCTTCAGATCGGTGAATCCGGGGAAATTCATAGGAGAGAAGTGGCCTGCAATTGCCTCTGGAATTTTGGGAATGGAGGTAGGCTTGTACGGTGATGTGTTTTGCAAGAAGTTGACCCAATTCTCATAAGATTCAGAGGAAGAAGGAGCCATAGAAACGGCATCGAAATTGGTGTGCCGGCGTGATGGAACAGGCGAAGAAAACTTAGGCATCAGGCGGGCAGATTGGTACGTCATGTACATTTCCATTTCCAAATCGGTAGATGAGGGAGGAGGCAAGTAGTCTTCTGGCTTCAATATATTCTTTAAACCGTTGGTATCCTGATGGCCCCGTTGAGGCTGCTGGAGGTCTTTTCCGCCGTAACCATCACAAATGGTAAGCTTTTCGAATGCTTCGCAGGGCACATCTTCGCTGGCGGTCTTTGTGGAATTAAGATTGTTTGATTTTGGTATATCGAGAATATCGCAGCTGGAGGGTGAGTTGAAGGCAATGTAGAAACCAGATCTGCTGGAATTGTTGGTTGGCTGACAAGCCAACTTTCGTTTCAAGGCTTGTTGTTGTGTTTCCGTATAGCCAGTGGTACAGAAAACTTCGTTATAAGTTTCGTTATAAGTAGAAAGAGGACAACCCATTTGTATATATATTTTTTTTTTTTAAATTTTTGCACGAAGTTGTAGAAAGTGTGAATTTGCTAAATTGCTATTTACGTGATCGTTTTTCGCTATATCACTGTACAGGATGTAATAAAGCGTACAAATTACAAAATTGTTCTTTGCGACGATGTTGTTTGATTGACTCTCAATTGCTTACTGAGGATACTTCTTCTCTTATATGCGCCTTGAGACGTAACGGCAGCATTTTCGCGAAATTCCTAGAAAACATACGTTAATTTTCACCGTTTTGATTGTTGGTTACCTGTCTAAGATGCAAACAGGATTCATTAGCGCGTTTCGAACAATTGCAAATATCTGTTCAATAGCATGCTTTCGTACACACACACACACACACACATAGTTGCATCTGAACTATTCTTATATTCTTTTGACTATTCTAATGTTCTCATTTTGGTCATGAGTATTTAGCGAAAGTGAATATTGCGTGGAAATGAGAAAGAATTCTGCATACAATTACAATTACAAAGCATTCCCTTCATGTTCTCATCATTTTCCTTTAGCGGTACGAATTTACTACTACTGATCACAGCAGGTATACAGAAATTATACAAAGTGTATTTGAGTACTCGGGATGTGCACAGCGCTCTTTGCCATTCTCTTAACAATTCATATCAAGATCCTTTGCACTTTACACTTTTTATTATTGTTTCATGGAAATGATTAACACTTGGATATTTTGGTTTCACATTTCGACATTTATGGCACGTTTTCAGCGGTTCGAATTTTAGGAAAATTTACTAATTGAATCAAAGCGATAGCTAAATAGGAAACTACTTCAAGGTTGTAAAATTCTATAATGATGGGGATTCCTAAAATATTTGCTGCTTGCATTCGAATCATGAACAAATTATAATACAGATAAAGTTGTATACAACCACTTGTTTAAAAGAAAACTGTTTTTAGAGAATCCAGAGCACACTTTTATTCGTTACTAATTAATAAACGTAGCAAATTAAAATGTATCAGTTCACGAAATCACGAAATCATTTCACACGAAATCGAAAACCTATCTATTGATTTTATTCTTCGAATACCCGATGAAATTTCTTTTCGAAATCATAGATTTTCGTTGGGAAAGTAAAGATTTTCGTTGAAAAGTTACAGGATTGTATAAAATACCATTAAAAAATATCTGAAATTGATTCCATTCCGATGGGTATAACAAATTTGATACCCGCATAGAAACATTTTGTGGATTTTCTTAACCGTGTTTGGCATGGACACCTCAATTGATCGACAACTACGGTGTTCGTACGGCCTCGTTTAAACGTTCGCTACCCAATATTTTAAAACGAATATACGTAAACGAAGGAACAGACTCCCCCAGAGCAGAATCTAGCTCGGCTTTAATATAAACTGAGACCTTTCAAATGGAAAAATTGAATTGCATATGATCAGGAATGTATACTTTTTAAGGAGTCTAGGATTAGTATTTCCGGTTACTACAAGTGGAATGATAAACTTTTGAATGCTTTCCATTTTTGTGAAAAAAGTTATTTACCAATCCCTTGACTTATTGGCTGATGTGTTATATGAACAAATTTTCTGTGAAGAATAGTTTTCAGTCGCTTGAAATTTTCATTCTGTTCCAAATCGTTTGAAAAAAAAACACTTCCACGAAAACTGTATTCCAAAAACCACAAAAGCATCAGAAATATGCTTCATATTTGTGTGAAAGCTACATTTTCACAACATTTTTTTCTTGACAAAAATTTAACTATCTTCTCTTTTAGCAAAAGATTTAACATCAACTTGTTATTGTCACAAAATTTATCATTTGGGAAACTTCGTATGTGTGTGTGTGCCGGAAAAAAGACATACGAGTACATATACTGTTTGCTTTGCAACTGTATAAGCCGTCCATAGAGGCTCTCGTAATCCTACGTTCAGTTTACACAGACCACCACTCATGTATTTTCTGTTCACACAGGAGTCTTATCCATCATAAAAGTTACATATCCGTGAAAAAATTCTACCTGAATAATAAACTGCGTAAATTTTCTTCTGGCCCAATGACTCAGATTTTCATGATGACTTTTTGCGAGCACGGAATAGAGTTCTGGTTGAAGCTTAAACTGTACATTGTTGTTGAAGTCTTCATTCGAACAGAGATTCCTTTGGATATTGTTCAAATATTTGTAACATTCGATCTCTGCATGAACTATTCATGAATCTATTATTTATACAATCATTCTTTATATGCAAATGATTGTGGCAAAGAAATGTTGCTTTAAGTCCTTCTGCTTTAGTTTTTGTCATGTAAACTTGGTGACAAGTATTGGTTTAAATTAACAAAATTTAACTAACAGCTACTCGTGTTTCAAATATTCTTTAGACACAAGCAAATTCCCCATTTGTTTAGTAAAACTATCAAGTCACCATAGGCACATCCTTAGTACTGCATTACAGTACGTATACGTGCGTGTGTTAGTGTATTACCTCTATTCTGGAAGACTTTCACATGTGTGAGTTCGTTCGTATTTATTATTCATTAAATTCTGTCAACTTGAATATTCACTAATGCATATATCTGAATATCTGAAGTCATTTTCTCTTGCGTAGATTTGCTCAACTTATCATGGCCACAAGGACTTTCGAGTAATTGGGATGTTGTCATCAGAGATGCCCGCAGTGCGGATGCGGTTCGCTTGAAAATGCAAACGCATCATTGTCAACGACTGAATTTTATTCCAAAATTTGACATAGCCGAGTGTATTCGTAGATTACGGTGGAATTTATTTTCTGTAAGTATTAGGTGGGATTTCTATATCAATTATACATAAGGTATAGTAAACTTAAACATATTATTAAATTATATACATTATAGCGTATAGCGTATTTAGAATGATCCGAAATAAATCAGGTATTCACTGGTTTGTACGTCATGTCTCTCTCATAGAAACTCTCGTCCCTACAGGCAAAAAACTGGGCTGATCTATTTTCACAAGCATCTCCTGAGTCGAATTTTTCACCACCAAAAAGTCACTCGCCATCGACAGGAACAGATGGTTATCACTTTGTGCCAAGTCCGGAGTATAAGGCGGCTGCCTAAGTATCTCCCAACTAAGCCAGGCGATTCGATTGTAGGTAATACAGATCTGATTTAAGAGTTTGGTCGTAGGGACTTCCTCATAACAGATGATTCGCTGCCGATCCCACAAAACAAAAGCAAAACTTTCCTGGCCATCAAAGCTGGCTTAGCCGCCATTTGCGCCGATTTACCACGATTCGATTACTACCATTTTCACTTGACGTTGTCGTAAGTGGCCCACTTTACATCGCCAGTCCCCATCCACCCCAGAAATAGATTGATTTTTGTTGCGATTGAAGCAGCGATTCGCTAATGGAAAATCGGTCCATACGGGTTTTTTAGTCAACTCATGTGCCACCGGCACATCGATCTTCACTTTGTATCAAGTGGTTTCAAACGACTTTTTGTGCAATATTTAGCTCCTAAGCAATCAAAACAGTGCTTACATGACAGCTGTACTTGACGGTTTCGTTTACTCTATCGACATTTTCAACAGCTGATGTTCCAGAGCCTGTTGCATCTTTGACATCAAAATTGGCAGAATGGAATTGACAAAACCAAATTCAAGCAATCTCTACACTGTATGAGTAGTTTTTTGACTACGAAATTTTATTTTTCTATCGAGGATCTAGCGTAAGCCGATCGCATTTATACAAAGCGAGATACAGATTACTTTATAGCCATCTGTTGGAAAAATTATGGATTACCTTTTTACTATGTCTTATATTTTTAAGTAAGCGACGAGTCTAGATCTTGCGGGAAAAAGCATCTAAAAGTCGAAAACAACAGCGAACTTTTACAACACAAAAGTCGACTTTCCTATGTGTTCAGAATACAAAAATTGTATTTGAGATACTTACTTTATACAGACCATAATTCACGGATATGGAAGTGGTACATCTGGACTGTTTAAAGGCCGACTTACGTCATCGCCATTCAGAAAATACGTTAAATAGGGCAAAAATGCCCTGCTCGACATAAAAACTGTGACTTCTACTATAATATAATGTCGTGATGATGCGGATTCGTGGTTGGAAATTGACTAATTTGCCTTGTAGTTCAAAATGGTAATCGGCCTAACAGCTACAATTCCATTCCCATACAAAGATACATGCAAAGGCTTGGATCACCGCCTAAGACCAGCCAAGGTATTTACGGAAATAAGCAGAGCGAAAAAAGTTCTAACAAAGCTAGATGTCGCTAAGTTGCATACACCTTCGATCCATACTAGAGCTTGAAGAACTATTACTAGACGAGTCCTGGTACAATCAAAAATTGCGAATTGTATTTAAGGAAAAGGACGCCGTTTACGTGACAATGTAGTTGTAATGTGTAGTGTGAGGAAACGCTATAAGTGGAATTAAAAGGAAAGATTTGAAGAGTGAGAAAATGGAAAGGTACATATACAGAGCTGAAGCCTTAAAGTTCTGAAGTCATAATCCGTACTCCATATCAAGTTTTATCCTAACTGTTACAGTTTTCTTATATACACGAACTATTTTCTATTCATTCAAATTTATTGTATCGCCTTCAAAGTTGGGCCTTCCGAAATAATGCGAATAATCCAATCATTAACCAGTCATGGCGCGATGTTTAGTACACGTGACTATCGTTGGCATGATCGCGGGTTCAATCTCCGATATAGCGACGTATGACGAGCACTTCGAGTAGTCAAGTAATCGACAAGTCTTGCAAAAGCTTCTCAAATTGTGACGTTCGGAATCATCATTAAACTGTACATCCCGTTGAGCCAGTATAAAAATAGAATATGTGTTACTTCATTGAATGTGGGAAGTTCTCCCATGTCTCGTCGGAGATATGCACTGAAATTTGTTTAATCCATTCATAAAAAAATATTTTTCACACGCATTTTCTGGGAAAGACCACCTCTGGCTGCGAATATTTTATTCTCTCTTCGCTAATTTCGGTATTGGAGGGAGAAGAAAGTCAGCCGGAGTTATATCAGGTGGTGATGTTTGGTGTTCGGTGATGTTTGTTGAGGTTTCGTCCAAAAATTCATTCAAATCCGTGTAATCTCTCAAGAGCCGCACCTTTTAGTATAAAGTATGAATGTTCAACACCTCAGTGGCGAAAAAAAATTCAACATCACTGTGACTTTGTTAGTAGACTTTGATTTGATTTGTGCAGTTTCAGAACAATTGGAAGGCGCCACTCCGAATCTTTTCGTAAACAATGTTACGACATCCATGTTATAATGCGTTTTATGAATTTGTTGAATTCTTCTAAGATTTCTCCAGCTATTTTTATAGGATGTAATTATTGAACTATTGTATAAAATGTTACGAATTGATTCGTTAGACAAGGGAAGGTTAGCGACTATCTGTCTGAAACTTAAATGGTGATTTTCTATCACCATTTCCTTTATTTTTATCGATGTTAAACTTAGTTGA
>JAHXMU010000178.1:250008-268655 GCA_019455685.1 Philornis downsi
TTATTATATGAACAATAGAAAATGTTTGTGTACGTTGTAAATTGCATTCTGACACATTTTGGATAGCAAATCGATTTTGAATAGTCAAAATAACGATTAATCGTAAATATAATTAATCCAAATGTATGATTAATCAATTAATTAAACCGGATATTGAATAGTGTTGCACATCTCTACGTAATATTTGAAATATGGGTGTCCCTGTTTGCATCTTGGCCAGGTAACCAAGAATCAACACTGTGACAATTTACGTGTGTTTTTTAGGAATTACGTGAAAACGGTGCCTTTAAATCTCAAGGCATTTCTAAAAGAAAAAATTGTCCATAGTGAGCTGTCGAGAGTCATTCGAACAACATCGTCACAAAGAATAAATTTGAAATTTGTACATTCTATTACATCGCGTAAAGTGCTCAATAAACTGCCAGTCGTTTAGACGATATAGTAAAGAACGTTCACATAAATAGTAATCTACCAAATTCATACTTTCTACAACTTTGCGTAAAACATTTAAAAGAAATATATAAAACAAAATGGATTTTGCTTCGAAACAAAACTTGGCTTGTCATCTAAACAACAACTCCGGCAGCTCTGATTTCTCCAGTGCCTTCAACTCAAATGTACCAAGATCAAACAACTTTTATTCCACCAAGATGACCTCCGAAGATGCGTCCTGCGAAATGTTTAGTTTGGTAACCATTTTCGATAGGTGAGGAAAACCTCCAGCAGCCACAACTGAGCACTCATTCTCATGATTATTATTTCGACACAATATCCATGGGCAGTGATCAATCTACCTGTGTCCGTAACCAGGATATCAACGGTTTGAAAAAAGTATTGAAGCCAGGAGTCCCCAAAGCTGAAAACTACTTCCCTTCTCCCTCACCCACCGAATTCGAAATGGAAACGTACATGGTGTACCATGTACCCTGCATGATGATTAAGACCTCTTCGCCTGTTATGTCACGCCGGCACACCAATTTCGATACAATTTCTACGGCCTCTTCTTCCTCTGACTCCTACGAGAATTGTCCCAGCTTTGTGCAAAATACGCCACCGTACAAGCTCGACACCATTCCTAACATTCCAGATGCCATTTCGGGACACTTTTTTCCTATGAATTTCATCGGATTCACCGATCTGGAGAATATGGACAGCGCTGCCAAGAGATTTAAGACCAATGACACCATGGTAGATGCGAATCAGCAAGATAAGGAAATTTGTCATATGGAAATATCCAATTCTGCCAACAACTACGAAGAAGGGGAGCAACAGAAAATCTTGCAATTCGCCAAAGAAAGGAAATCATCATTAGGCTTCTGGCACGCCAATTTCGATACAACTTCTACGGCCTCTTCTTCTTCTGACACCTACTAGAATTGGGCCAGCTTTGTGCAAAATACTCCACTGCACAAGTTCGACACCATTCCAAACATTCCAGAGGGCTTTTTGGGACACTCTTCTACTATGAATTTCGCCGGATTCACCGATCTGAAGAATATGGACAGCGCTGCCAAGAGATTCAATACCAACGACAACATGATGGGCGCAATTCTGTCAACAACTACGAAGAAAATGATAAAGAGAAATTCCTACAATTCGCCAAAGAAAGAAAATCATCATTAAGCTCCTGGCACGCCAATTTCGATACAATTTCTACGGCGTCTTCTTCCTCTGACTCCTACGAGAATTGGGCCAGCTTTGTGCAAATCACACCACTGTACAAGTTCGACGACATTCTCAACATCTGGAACCATTTCGGGACACTTTTCTCCCATGAATTTCTCCCGAAGAAAAGTATAAACAGAAAATCCTACAATTCGCCAAAGAAAGAAAAACATCATTAAGCTTCTGGCGCCCTAAATGGAAGTAATGGATTGATTAAAAAACGACAGGTACCAAAACTTCAAGGATTGACCTCTCGACTGCAAATACAAAGGTCATACACTTTTCCTCCCGCTCTAGCCGCTGACTAAACGATTTTTGTGAAAACATATTAAGAGCATCATTTATCAAATTTCCAATCAAAAATTGTTTTGATTCTGCGTCGCTCAGACTCACACACGCGCATACAAACCCTGTTTACTCCCTCCCTCATCTTGAAAAGATAGTCATAGGCCACATTTTCATTTCATCAAACAACTAGAAACAGAGTGATTATTCATTATCCTTAATCCTCGCATTTAATCAAATCAAATTAAAACTGATGAAAAGTTGTGTACAAACATTTTGAGAAATTAGTTTGTGTGATACGATTAATAACCCAAAAATAAAAAAAAAACAAGAATTATTATCAATGAAAATCGAATAAAAAAGAATTATTAAAAATTTATGTCTTAACAATGAGTTCTTATTTTTGCAAAGAGGGCATAAAGAATAATGGGCAGCGATCATCCACACTTTCACACTAAAGTTCAATTATCTACATACATATATATAATCAAGTAGTAACCCACAACACTTTCTGACCAGCAAGTGACTAATAACTTGGTAATCATCCTAATTGTCTGTATTATTCGGGTAACAAAACTCTGTTTTATTTTATTATGAACATAATATCTAATTGGTTTCATCTTGCATAAATATATAATAGGTAGCAGAGTAATTTCAAAATATTTTCGCTTAGAATTTGAACAAAGTACACAAAAAAGGATGGAGGAAAATGTTCTATAATTTTCAACACAATCTCCTTTTAGCTGATGCACTATTTATAGCGATATTCAATAGCCTACATCCTGTTTATAGTAAGAACTGTCAGAACTGCCTTTTCATTGTTTTTGAATATTTTACCACCGAGCCATTTTTTCAAGTTTTAGAATGCGTGATGAAGCAATTCGAACTCTAAGTCATTAATTTTGGCAATTGTGTAACTGGAGCATTGTCTTAATGAAACAACACTGCCTTTTCCGCCAAATGCGGGCTTTTTTTCATAATTTTGTCACCTAAACGCTGCAATAAATTAGCATAAAATTCGCCGTTGATGATGCACATACTAAAAAGCAGACGTCATGACCTTGCCTGCAGACGCAACCACCTTCGCCTTCTTTAGACATGATTCTCCCATTTCAGTCCACTGCTTTAATTTCCTTTGTCTCAGGTGTGAAGTGGTGGAGCCATGTTGCATCCATGGTTATAAATCGACGCAAAAATTCGATTTGATTGCTGTGAAAATCGCCAAACCCTCTACTGAAATATCTTCACGACACTGTTTTTGCTCTATTGAAAGCAAGCGCGGCACTCATCGTGCGCACAGCTTTCTCATTTTCACATAATCGGTCAATATACGATGTAAACACTTTTGAAATTCCTATCATTTCAGCCATTTTATGGATTTTCTTAACCGTGTCTGGCGTGGACGCCTCAGTTAGTCGACCACTACGGTGTTGGTCTTAGCAGCTGGTAAGGCCTCGTTCAAACTCTACTACCCCATATTTTACAGTCGTAAATGAAGGGGTGGACTCCTCCAGAGTAGAACCTAGCTCGGCTTTAATATTGGTTGGACTGAATTCATTTCAAATGGAAATATTAAATTACATAACGGTGACCAACTTTTTCCATGTTTACAAATTCACTGAGATCGTTCACTTTTGATGGCTCAAATAAAAATACTAAACACGTGGCGCCTTGAAATTTAAAACACATGGCTCAATGGACAAACTCATGGACAGAGTGGCTCACTAATTGTGCTACAATAAGCAATTGAAATAATTTTTTTTTTAATCAATGTATTACAATTTGAAGTGGACTTTTTTTAAATAGAACTAAAAAATGCTGAACTTGTGTTATCTCGTGACCGCACAACTAAAGCTTAGATTATGAAGGATAGAAAATGTTATTATAGTTTGCTTTATACGTTCCTTTTTTATGGCACATTTTGAAGGCCAAATCGATTTCTGTTCTATTACGTTCATTGTATTTCCATGTGGCCAATAATCTTCTCATTATATCCATCGATCACTTCCCATTGTTTCGTAGACCGAATCCATTATGTCCTGCGAACCATTAACAACACCACAATACTCGTCACTCATTACATAATGCGGAAGCGCTAGCACGTTCCATCAACGACCACCACGGGTGCAATTAACACCTTTGGTAGCTACCTGTTTCACACGAAATACGAGCAAGTGCGTTTAATCCCTTTGGGTTCAATTTGGAAAGAGAAAACATTGTGATGTCATGGGGGATTTTACGCGTAATTTAAGGGCATCATAGATAGGAGCATCAAAAATAAAAAAATACAAAATGTTTGGTCAAAATGTGTTTGGTCATCAATTAATTATCGGCAATTCACTTGAAGTGCAAGGACTCACTACCTTTCAAAATTTTCCATGTTATGTCAACAATTGTCCAGTTCTCGGTCTTTCGTTGCCTTGCATTATGGTCGGCGACAACTTCTCCTAGCAATGGTCTGCCACTAAGTTTTGGTTAATTGTAGATGATCAGAAAAAGGAACAGGTATTACTATGACTATGAATACTATCATGAGTAATATAGAGAGAGAGAAAGGCTACAATACTTGTAATGTGTTTAGATTATTATAATTATTATGCACATAGTCCTTAGGTTTATATTCCCCTAAGACCCTTTTCGAAAGTCTATGAAAGGCTTCTCCTTGCCTGAGCAAATATATGAAATAATAATGAGCTCATATAATTGCTTACTTTACCCAAGTGACAAAGTATAGGAGGGCTGTACTTTCTGCTTTATGATGTAAGAAGTTTCTTATAAAAAGGATATGCAATAACGGGAAAATAAATCTTAATTATGTTTACAAAGAGATACAATTACTAAGAAGGGGCTTCAATGAATGTTGTTAAGGGCACGTTAGGCTGTATACGTATTAAACTCTTTAAACGAAATGCTTCAAATTCAACAAATATTGACATTATTCGAAAGCAGCTACAGCTATTGTAAATTTATAGATTATGTAATTTTTGTGAGGGGTGCTTCTATGCTTTTATGCATAAATATGCTTTTCTAATGATGTGTTAAGGACAATTTCTTAATTTAGGCTTTAAGCAGGCGGTTGCCAATTTCTCCTAAATCAAGTATGCAATTTTGTAACTATATAGGATTTGTCAGATCCTTCAAAATTAATCTCCGTGTTGTCTATTATGTTGGATGGGGAAGCATTTTGTACAGGTTTTTATCTGCTGTTCATTTGGGAATAACTCCAGCAAAGAAGGTGAAAGGTGTGAACGTTCAATCGAATGGTCTTGCCGTGGAAAATATCCTCTAATTACTAAAATGATATAGGAAACGTGATTAATGCATATTTTTTAAAGGTTTAATATAGTAGATATTATTCACCACCGAAAGTTCTGAGTTCTACAATTGTGGTGTTGTTATCTGACCCAGGAAAAGTTTTTGTGATTCGATCCAATTTCCACTCATTCGGGGGAAGTCTTTCATCTGTGTTGACCACAAGATCATTTACTTTGAGATTTTCCCGCTGACATTTCCATTTATATCGGCGATGCAATTCTGCAGGATATTCTGACTTCCACCTTTGATAAAAGTTTTGCGAAATAATTTTTAATCGCTTCCACCTATAACGAGATGTAAGATGTCGCCTGAAACATCAGGTTAAGGTGGTGCAAGTAGGGAAGTGCCGACAAGAAAATGTCCTGGTGTCAAAGGGTTTAAATCGTTGGGGTCATCACTGGCAGGGCTCAAGGGTCTAGAGTTTAAAAAAGCTTCTATTCGTACTAAAATCGTGGAAATCCTCAAAAGTCAATGACATTACGGACATGAACTTTTTAAGATGTATTTTGAATGATTTAACGCCGGCTTCCCAGAGTCCACTAATATGAGGAGCTCCGGGAATTTTGAATTTCCATTGAAGATCTTGATGACTATACTGATGAGTCATATCGATTTGAAGGGTCTTCATGAACGCTAAACGAACTTTCTTCAATATTTGTTCAGCTCCTGTGAAATTGGTTCCATTATCGGAAAAAATACATGCAGGATAGCCACGTCTTCCAATAAATCTCGCTGCTAGAAATATCTCCGTTGAGAGGTCGCTTGTGACTTCCAAATGGACAGATTTTGTTGCAAAGCATACGAAAACGTAGACGTAACCTTTACTATAAGAACAAGTGCGACCTGCTTCACTTTTAATGGAAAATGGTCCTGCAAAGTCGACCCCCGTATTTGTGAAAGGTCTAAATAGCATTGTTGTTTCAGGTGGCAATGATGACATTATTTGACTCTGTGTACGACGTTTATACAAAATGCAAGTTTGCAATTGTTTATCATCTTTTTCACCAAGACTTTTACTCGAAATATCCAAAATCCCATTCGTAAAGCTCGTATTACAAAACGATTTCCTCCGTGAATGGTAAATTGATTAATAAATTCGACTAAGAGTTGAGATAACCTTGCGCCATATAGAAGAATTATAGGATGTCGCTCATTATATGATAGTGATATAGATTGATTCCATAAGCTCTGACTACTTCTTGTGAGTCTAAGAATGGATTTAGAGTCAAAAGGCTGCTGCTACGAGAGATTTGAAGCTTTTGTGATGAAGACTGCTATTACTCAAAATGGTGATGGTATCGAGTTATTGTGATGAGGCGAATTCCAACTTCTTTAAGTCCTTCAGCATTGCTATTCGCAATAGGTGATTGCCCTTGCAAAGCAGGCAGTTCTGTTTATTTTCATAGCGAGATCCTCTTTGCATTTTTGTGATGTGATTATCTTTCATCTCCGTTTTTTGGTGTGTCATATTTACCTATAATTGAAAAGAGTTTTAATAGGTATGACCTATTTGCATATTTCCAACTTGTTCTAGTGTCTTGAATTTTTTCAAAGAAGTCCCATTGTCTTTCGTGACTTGAGGCAAATTTAGTAGTGTCTTAATTTGCTCATTCACTTGCATGCGTTAGTTCTCATATCTGTCCACAAGATTTCTCCAAGCAGTGTCAAATCCGTCATTTGTTACTTCCCGTGCTTCGCCAGCCGTTCTCTGGGTCAAATAAAATAACTTTTTGACATTGCTGAGTTTTGAGTTCCTAATGTAGATAGCTGAGAATAAATCTGGAAATGGTGGCCAAGCGTCATAATCACCTTGAAAAGTAGCAGTGTCATGGGGCGGAATTCGAGTATTGAGGGTCACCTCACTGTTAGACACTAATTATTCTTGTTGGAGACTTAATTTTTCCTTTTCTGCTTTTTGTTTTTCTTTGGGTTCTGCTAACATCAAAATTTCCGCATTGAGTGATCCCAGACATGTTTTATATACGGCAAGATCCTCTTTAAAAAAACTTCTCAATTTGGCTTTATCAATTGAGGTTTCTCCCTCCTCAGCTTTATGATCCCGACACTCTAAGTAGGTTTTTTTTTGCTTCGTCGATTCTAGCTCATGAACATAGTCTGTTGGGAATCCTTTAACATGAAGAATCTCGAAATCCAACAAACCATTTGTTTGTTTGACAAACGTATCCAACGGCATCTTTATTAATCTAGCTGTTTATTTAGGCATTACAAGCACTTGACCTTGATAGTTTATTGAAAAAGCGAAAATCTCAAGTGATTAGATTTAGATTGTAAATTTCAAAAATATTTTATATATTCAGCGAAATGGCAACTAATTTCCAGAATCTTAAATAAATTTTTGTTGTTTTATTACAGTGGCAAAAAATTCCTGAATTTTTTTTTTACGAAAATATTTTATAAATTCGGCAAAATGGCGACTAAATTCTAGAATCTCGAACAATTTTTGTTATTTTACTAAAACGGCAAAAAATTTTCGAAATTTTTTTAAATTTCGAAAATATTTTATAAATTCGGCAAAATGGCGAATAATTTCCAGAATTTCGAACAATGTTTGTTGTTTTACTAAAATGGCAAAAAATTCCCGAAACTTTTTTAAATTTCGAAAATATTTTATAAGTTCAGCAAAATGGCGACTAATTTCCAGAATCTCGAACAATTTTTGTTGCATTATCAAAGCGGCAAAAAAATTTTTGAAACTTTCTTAAGTTTCGAAAATATTTTATAAATTCCGAAAAATGGCGATAAATTTCCAGAATCTCGAATAAATTTTTGTTGTTTTAGCGGCAAAATATTTCCGAAAAATTTTTAAGGTTCGAAAATATTTTATAAATTCGGCAAAATGGCAACTAATTTCCAGAATCTTAAATAAATTTTTGTTGTTTTATTAAAGCGGCAAAAAAATTCCTGAATTTTTTTTTACGAAAATATTTTATAAATTCGGCAAAATGGCGACTAAATTCTAGAATCTCGAACGATTTTTGTTATTTTACTAAAACGGCAAAATATTTCCGAAATTTTTTTAAATTTCGAAAATATTTTATAAATTCGGCAAAATGGCGAATAATTTCCAGAATCTCGAACAATGTTTGTTGTTTTACTAAAACGGCAAAAAATTCCCAAAATTTTTTTAAATTTCGAAAATATTTTATAAATTCGGCAAAATGGCGACTAATTTCCAGAATCTCGAACAATTTTTGTTGCATTATCAAAGCGGCAAAAAAATTTTTGAAACTTTCTTAAGTTTCGAAAATATTTTATAAATTCCGAAAAATGGCGATAAATTTCCAGAATCTCGAATAAATTTTTATTGTTTTAGCGGCAAAAAATTTCCGAAAATTTTTTAAGGTTCGAAAATATTTTATAAATTCGGCAAAATGGCGACTAATTTTCAGAATCTCGAACAATTTTTGTTGCATTATCAAAGCATAAAGATGGAAATTCTTATAGAAAAATTTCAAGGTTGCTTGAAAAGAAACACGTGGTAGGAAACCAAAAATTACACCTACAGTTAAACGTGGAATCATTCGATGTGTAAAAAAGAATCCATTTACCTCATCGAAACAGATAAATAATTTAAACATAGAAATTGACACATCAAAAATTCGAAAAACACTTATTAAAGAGAACCTTAAAGCTAATAGTGCTAGAAAAGTACCAATGTTGTCGAAGAAGGAAGTACAACAAAGGCTAAAATTTCCTGAAGTTCTCCCATGCTGCCCTCAAGAAAAATGGAGAAATATTCTGTGGTCGGATGAGACAAAAATTAATTTATTTATTTCAGACAGGGGTCTTTATACTTTAAGAAGACCAAGTAATACGAAATACAACCCAAAACACACTCTTAAGACGGTAAAGCACGGCGGTGGTAATATCATTGTTTGGGGATCATTTTCCTACTATGGTGTTGGGCCACTATATCGTACATAGGGCATTATGAAAGCAACAGGTTATGTTGACATTTTAGAAAATTGTATGCTTCCTTATGTCGAAGAAAATATGACACTGCGATGGGTGTTCCAACAGGACAATGCACCAAGACACACCAAAGTGCACCAAGACGTGGTTTGGGAATAACAAGATCAATTTATTGGAATGGCCTGCGCAGTCTCCCGATCTAAATCCGATCGACAATTTGTGGAATATACATAGTCCTGCCATATGTTCTGTTACACAATTTCCAGCGCTTATCGTTCAAAACTTCTTGCGGGAATAGAACCGTTAACTTTTTTTTCAGAACACATGCACTGATTAGTGAAGAATACTAGTCAGTTTGGTTTCAGTTTGCAATCTATTAACATGGAGTGGGGTGTTAAAGAGAATCGAGTCGGCGTAATAGCGTTGCATAAGTGCGGAAAGAGTGCTGACCAAATTTTCGAGTTGCTAAAACCACTCGGAATATCAAGAATGTTCGTTTATCGTGCTATTGCTCGCTTCGGCAAATTGTCTGGAGTAGAAGACAGGCCAAAAAGTGGTCGCCCGCGTGTTGTCCGTACGAGTGCGGTAGTAAAGGCAGTGCGTGAAGGAATTCGGAGAAATCCCCTTAGAAAGCAGAAAATCATGTCCAAGGAATTGGATATATCAACCAGATCCATGTCTAGGCTGATTCGGGATGATCTGCATATGAAAGCCTATCGTAGGTCCACGGGGCATCTTCTAACTCCTCAGCTAAAAAAAATTAGGCTGGAAAGATGCAAGCGACTTTTGCAGTGGCACACGGACAATGGCCATGAAAACATTCTGTTTACGGATGAGAAAATTTTTACCGTGGAAGAAGTTTTCAACAAACAAAATGACAAGATTTATGCCACTTTATCTAAGGAAGCGAAAAAAAGTTGTTCCAAGGGTTCAACGTGGCCATCATCCCTCTTCCGTAATGTTTTGGTGGGGGGGGGGGTCTCCCACCATGGTGTCACATCCCTCCATTTCTGTGAAAAGGGCGTAAAAACTGGTGCAAAGGTTTACCAAAAAGATGTGTTAGAGGGTGTTGTGATGGGTTGACCAATACCCTTTTCAATGGACGTAGATGGATCTTCCAACAGGACTCTGCTCCTGCGCACAAAGATAAAACCACGCAGGAGTGACTCAGAGCAGCAGAAGATTGGCCATGAGGAAGTCCAGATCTCAATCCACTGGATTATGCTTTGTGGTCAGAATTGGAGAATATGGCTTGCAAGACTCCCCAAAGAAATTTGGGAAGCCTTAAAACAGCATTAACCAGAGCAGCGTCCTCGATCTCCATGGAAATCGTACGTACGGCTATAGCCCAATGGCCACACCGTTTGAAAGCTTGTGTTAAAGCAAAAGGCGGCCATTTCGAGTGAATACAATTTTTTCTAATAACCAATATTGTCTTCTAATAAATTAAATAATTTTGAATACAATATGAATATTGGTTTTTTTTATCGCGTTTTATATTTGTAACAGAACATATGGCAGGACTAGGTAGGGTATAGTAAAAACTTCAATTAGAGGAAAGTGCTCCACGAATTGCGATCAGCTATGGAAATTAATTCACTTTGCGTGGATTGAAATACCGATTTCAGTCTGTCAAAACCTTATTGACTCTACGCTCCGACGATGAATAGCAGTTTTTAAAAATAAAGGAGCCTCAACAAAATATTAACCACTGGCAAACAATATTGGAACAGTATTAATTGTGAATCTCTTCTTTTTTTTATATTAATATTATAGTATTATTTAGATGAAAACACGAAGTGTCTTTATTTTTTTCACAAGGTGAATTTGTATTTTAAGTTTAATTTATTAAAAAAAAATTTAAAATAAAAACCACAAATTTAAAGAACATAATGGAACTCATTTTTGTAATATATTATCTAAAAATAAATACAGTTATTTTAAGCAATTTCTGTTTTTACTTATTTTCTGATCAAATGTTATAGTTTAACATTAGTGTCCTTATTATTTTTCACATCATTGTATGTACATATGTAAATATTGGCGGCCGTTAACTTTCGTCAAGTTGGCAGACGGTACGAAACTGTGCAAAAATTTAGTGCCACTTTCAACAAATGTATTTAATCAGATTTACTGATAAACTTAATCTTACTGTTGAAATACAGTGGCACGCAAAATTAAGGACACATGAATACTTTTTTTTAGGTTTTGTCTAATATCATGTTTATAAAATAGAAAATGGTGAAGGACAAACACCAGAATTGCATATTAAAATTTTGTAATTGATTGTCAATAAAAATAATTTATAATCAAGGCACAGTAGAAAATTTACTATAAAAACAATTACATTACCTCTTGATTTTGTTCTGCAAAATTAAGGGCACATTTACCATTTTCTGAGAGAAGTTTGCAATAGAATTTGAGTGATGGCAAAAGACAGCCTCATTCTAGTCTTATGACTCGCTTCGAGCTAGTCACGCTTAAAATTTCCAAAATTTAATTGTTTTGAAGGTGGAAAAATTTAAAAAAATTGAAAATGACGACCCGTTAACAGCTTACCGTCGAAAAGCTACAGATTATAATCGATTTATATGAGAAGGACAAAAAATCATACATTAAAATTGGTAAATCAAATCAAATGCGTGGGTTTTATATGAGTCTCGCTTTGAAAGCCTTACCCATGGTGTGCCATCACACAGGTGCTGTTTTTTTTCTTGGTTTTTCTTTGAGTACCCTTTGGGGTACTCAAACTAATCCCGAAAGGATTAGTCAAACTACCAGAGATTGGAAGTAGGTCCCTTGGAAAAGCTTCCTTAGGTCCCACTCCCTCACTCGGCCAAAGTAACGTTGTAGTCACTTGGTATGAAGTGAGCTACCTCCAGGTTAGGAGTTGAGGTAATCTAGGAAGACCTCGGATAGACATGAACAGTGTTTCCCAAGCTTCTGCCTTCCTTCAGCAACGCAACCTGAAGCAACGCAAAAACACTGAAAACACATGTTCAGGCAACCACAACCAGCACGATGCTCCCACAAGGGGTCCAACGCCATCGACCAAGCAAGAACAATGTTCTTGGGCCCCTTGTCACCCGTGCTACCAGGTCTGGGTTTCGCAGACAAGCTACTCCAGTTTTGCTTTATCATACCTTGCATGGAACTGGTAATCCATATTTTACGGCATAGATTTTCAATGTCCGAGGAGAGAATATCAACACAGCAAAAATCAAGTATACCATGCTCCTATCATAGTTCATTAACCAGATCTCTCTGGTCATACAACTATCTTAACGGAAAAGATAAATCTTCTGATACCTCCAGACGGCTTCTCTATAACCGCACCTGTTGCCAGGATGTTTCTTGTTTAACTATGACTCTCCCCTTTACTTGGTTTTCGGAAAACGAGTGCCAAGATCAGTTTGATGTCATATTATAGGTGAATCTCAAGACATAATCCACCTGTTCTTAGGGCGCCTGGCACAAGGCCACACTACTTTGTGTTTGTACGCAAGCATCATACCCTTTGCCTGCTTAATTACAGGATCGGGTAGAGAGGCTTGCGTTTTAGGGGTAAGCGGTACAAAGCATCCTAGGAAACACCCGCCTACCCACAATGAAATTGGTAAAATAGTATCTCAAAGCCGGTATACTGTTAGAAAAGTGATACAATGAAAAATAAATGAAAATCGCTTAGAGAATAAACCTGGGGCTGGGCGACCAACCACATTGACCAATAAAGATAGACGATATATATGGCGTTATATTGACAAAAAACCGTTGACAAGTGCCAGAAAAATAAGTGACGATGTTGAAAAATATCGGGGTAAAAAGTTTCCCCTGATACTGTTCGAAGATGCCTAGCTAGTCAATGTCTATAGTCATGTGTACGTAGAAAGAACCCCCTTATTAACTTAGTGAACAGGTACAAATGCTTAGATTTCGCAAAAGAGTATTTGGACAAGCCTCAAGAGTTTTGGGACACCGTTATTTTCACCGACGTATCGAAATACAATATACTCGGTTCAGATGGGCGCTCAAAAGTGTGGCGGAGAAGAGGGGAAGCCTTAAATCCAAAGAACACTATAAAGATAGTTAAGCATGGAGGAGGAGGTGTCATGGTAAGAGGCTGTATGTCGTCATCGGGTATTGGAAATTTAGTTTTTTATCGAAAATACAATGAACCAATACGTATACCTAGATATCTTAAACAATAATTTAAAAGAAAGTGCCTTAAAAATGGATCTAGCCGAGAATTACTATTTTCAACAGGACAACGACCCGAAGCACATGCTTTAAACTCCTCCACAATGCTCAGACCTTAACCCCTTCTATCTATCTTAAAAAAAAATAATTTAAAAGAAAATGGGTCTAGCCGAGAATTACTATTTTCAACAGGACAACGACTTGAAGCACATGCTTGTAACTCCTCCACAAAGCCCAAACCTTACATAGAACACCTTATTATAGAACACCTATGGGAAATTCTGGAAAAAAAGTTCGCAAACATGAAATTCGAAGCAAAACCAAACTGAAAGAGGTTCTTAAGGACGAATGGGATAAAATTAGCACAGAAGAAACAAAAAACTTGGTAAATTCTATGGAAAAAAAGGATGAAGATATGAAAGGTTATCCAACAAAATATTAGAAAAGTAAAATTTAACCTAATTTTTGTTTATTTTTTAATAATTCTAAATTTTTCTTCAAGGTGTGTCCTTAATTTTGCGGAGCAAAATCGCGTTGACATGGTAATCTTTTTTGAATAATTTTTATTTTAGACAATGAGGTTCCTTATTTTTTGTTGTCATTGAATAGGCGTGTTTTAGTCTACAATGCATAAGTATTTTTTTTTAGTTTTTTACATAAAATAAAAAAAAAAACTGAAGGAAATCTAAAAATATTGTTACTGCGTCCTTAATTCTGTGTGCCACTGTTTTTTTTTTTTGTGAAATATTTGAATTATACATTTCATAATATTGAATAAAGCCTCATAAAAGGGAATGCAACTTTTCATTCAACATCATTACAAATTGATAGTTTTTTTTTTTTTTTTTTAATATGACTTTACACTGAATGCTGTTACAGAATTCTTTCTAATACGTACTTCATTTCAATTTTATGGTAATGAGTAAAAGCTAAAACTTAGAATTATTTTCAAAATTTATTGAAAGAAAAGGAAAACATTATAAAATTTTGAGAACATTTTTCATAGTTCGTATTTCCTACAGTCCGATGTTTCAATCGCGTTCTTAGTTAAGGTATATGATGGGACTAGACACAAAAATTACCTTTTTGAAAGTTATGTTACGAGTACTTTCTTTTCAGCTAAAATATACAAATTTGAGATCAAGAAAAAAAAAAAAAAAAATTATGTATATCAGTAATATGTTTTAAATTTTAATAAATGCAATGATAATTAAACTAACCCACATATCACACATTTCTCTACACATTTCTAGCTCTTGTTGACCCTACGAACACATGTCCTTTTTGAGTGTAACGTATCCCGAAATTGCCGAACTATAAAGCGTTTAAAATGGTGTAACCAACAACGACAACGGCAAGGACAATAATAATATTTCTCCCACAAACGGAATCCTTATTAACCATTACAATAGATTATCATGCCTAATGGCAACTACATCACAAATTCTACTCACCCTTAGGGTTTTACACCCATTACTGTGTCCACCCACTGTACTGACGCCATTACAGCACACAAGTTCATGTGATACTCTGGTACTCATGTTTTGTGCTGCTCTGACAATGGGAGTATCAAAATAACAGCAGGTGATATCTTAATTAATTCCATTGGCTGTTTGCAGGAAGGACAATGTGTGTCACCGATGGCGCTCTTGTGTATCCATCCGAAAAGTCCGCAAGCGGTTGTGGCTTAATATGGTGATCTAATATCCTTTAGCTTTCTGAGAGGGCTTAAAATGTAATTCATTACTATATTTTAATTAAATAGGACAACAAGAGGGATACAACAAAAACAAAAAAAAAAATAAAACAGACAATGCCGCTAATGATACTTTTGTGGGGGCTGCGACACATCATAAATCTAAGATAAAAGAAAAGCAAGGAGGATAACAAGAGATAAAATCTGATGCCTATAAGAGAAATTTATTTAAGTAATTTGATTAGTTAGGGAAAGCATAATGGAATTTTTAAAATAATTAAAGTGCTTTACTGTAGAATATATTAACATAATTTAATTTCTATTCAAAATCTGATTAGATTTAAAATCACTTTTATCTAAAAACATTAAATAAATGTGTAAATTATATCCCACATTCAATCAGATCATATCTGATACTGTGTGTTTAATATAATAAATTAAATCAGCATTTAATTTAATATGCTTACATTATTTAGTTGTCAATTAGATAGTGAAGAGAATGTGATGGAATGCTTTTAAGCTCATTAATTGTACAATATTTTATGTTAATAAAGCTCAATCACTCAATGAATATGTAATAAACTAGCCTGTATCATGTTTGAGCATGCTTATCACAAAAGTATGCAGCGTAATCAGAATTAATTTCCGCACCGTTGTATGTGTTGCTTTTAGGCTACGTTTGCAATTACAAATTGCGAGGCTACTTTTAGGTGTTTATGGAAAATATATGTGATGATTATTATAACAATTGAAAATCCTTCGAATTCGCATAAATTTAAAATGTTTAATGTTTCATCAAACAAGTGCACTGTGGCAGAACTTTTGATTATGTCAAAATGTCATATAAAGTGTACAAAAAAGATTACCATGATTTTTGCATGTCGTTGAAGGCTTTAGTTCAAATATGGTCTTTTTTTTGATAATTTGTTGCTATTGCTAAAAAATTAGGACAGTCAATTTTCATAAGCTCTTCTTGAGAGCAGTTTTTCTACCAGCAAAATCATTCACTGCAGACAGGACAGATCCAGACTACAAGGTGGATGCAAAAAAAAACCCGCCCAGTTAAATACCCGGAGCTTCTGGCGAGTCGTTATCAATGTGCGTGTGGTCTGTCATTTTTTTTTGTGTAAATTCCAACCTATTATCCAAAGCTGGCCGCTTCTCGATGCAAACACACAGCGAAACCTTTCCACCATTTGGCCAGCATTTGCGGCTGCTCGCCACTATTCGAACATATCAATTTCTGCTTATCCTTTTTGTAAGTGGTCCAGTTTTCATCACCCTCCAACATCAGCTGCAGAAATGTGTCTATATTGTTGCTCTCCAAACGCTTTTTCGTACAATGTTTAATATGGCATGCATGGCAGTCAAGTTTCCATTTCCGATTTTCATTATTCTACCGAAATATTGGACAATCGGCCTACCAGAGTGTGGCGCATATTTGACATCAAAATTACCAAAATGGAATTTGTGATACCAAAATTGTGCCTAATTGGCAGTTACAGTATCAGGACCAAAAACTTTTGGGAAATTATTTCGGAAAAGACTTAAAAGGATATATGAAAATTTAAAACAGTAGTTCGTACAACAAATATCTAGGGCATCTTAACCCCTCTGATGCTCATTTTACTACACTTTTTCTCAAAAGAAATGAAAAACAATTTATAATTTAAAATAATTTTAAATTTTACGGATGATGTGTAATTGCAAGAACTAACTCAACTCAGACGCCATAGGGCAGAATTGTTAAAACTTTACACATTCGCTTACTACTATTATTTGATGGAGAAAATATTCATCTAAGATATTCAAAATATTTAAAATGTTCAGTATATTCAGAATGTTCAAAATATTAAAAAATATTGAAAATAATCAAAATATTAAAAATATCAAGCATATTTAAATAATTCAAAATGTTCAAAATATTCAAAATTTCAAAATATCCAAATTATTCAAAATATACAAGATTTCAAAATATTCAAAACGTTCAAAATATTCAGAATATTCAAATTGTTCAAAATGTTCAAAATATTCAAAATATTCGAAGTATTCAAAATATTTAAAATATTCAAAATACTCAAAATATTCAAAATGTTCAAAATATTCAAAAATGCTCAAAATATTCAAAATATTCGAAGTATTCATAATATTTAAAATATTCAAAATTTCAAAATATTCAAAATACCCAAATTATTTAAAATTTCAAAATATTCGGAATATTCAAAATATTCAAAATATTTTAAATATCCAAAATACTCAAAATAATAAAATGTTCAGAATATTCAAAATGTTTAAAATATTCGAAGTATTAAGAATATTCAGAATATTTAAAATATTCAAAATACTCAAAATATTCAAAATGTTCAAAATATCCAAAATATTCAAAATGTGAAAATATTAAAAATATTCCAAAAATTCAATGTATTCAAAATATTTGAAGTATTCAAAATATTTAAAATATTCAAAATATCCAAATTATTCAAAGTATTCAAAATATTCAAAATATCCAAATTATTCAAAGTATTCAAAATTTAAAAAATGTTTAAAATATTCCAAGTTTTCAAAATATTAACAATTTAAAAATATTCAAAATATTAACGATTTCAAAATATTGAAAATATTCAAAATACCCAAAATATTCGAAATATCCAAAATACCCAAAATATTCAAGATATTGAAAATATTCAGAATAATACACAATATACGAAGAGACCATGTTACTCATTGTTTGTGCTGTAAATTGTAACTGTTTGATGATGTTTAGTTATCAATAAAGCCCATTTTCCCTGGAATGAATTTAATTTAATAAATTAATTTAATTTAATTAATTTAATGTAATTGTCCAACAGAAAATCGACTGTTGTTTTTTTTTAAATTATCCCGTTTCATCTTTAAATATAATTTGTTTGCCACATTTTGATAACGAACGTTCCTTCATTTAAGAAAAGGAAAAAGCCTTAAGATCCGGCCATCATAAAATTGTGTACTTCATGTTATGAGTCCCATTTTTTTTTGCTTATTTGTGAACATCTTTTTCAAAAATTGACAATTTCAATTTAACCCGAATTTATCAGTCGGTACCAGCTACAGTACCAAATTTGATAACATTTTATGTTTATGACGTTGTCACCTGTGCTACACATTCGCAGGGGTATTTTAATCCCATTAGCCAAGAGGACGTCGGGTTCAACTGGGCGCATTTTAGTTCAAAAGCAAAACTAAACCCAGCCCATCACAGACTAAATTCGTTTAAGTCTAAAAGGCGGCAAATTTCATTTCTCAGGCACAAAAAGAATAAATAAGAAGCTTTTGGAATAATCCACAAACAAACTGAGACATACCTTACATTGAGAACAAATATAAAGATTTGCTAAGTTTCTAGTCGCCGTCCTATCCACATTACAAACGAACAGAAAGGAATGAGACCTTTGCATGGGAAACCCCTCGAAGGGAATTGGCGAAAAAAACAAAGAAAAAACCTCAAGCATATAAAACATACTTTGGTTGTCAGGGAAGTTCATACCTACAAGAAAAAGTGACAAATTGACAAAAAAAA
>JAHXMU010000178.1:273655-288558 GCA_019455685.1 Philornis downsi
TTTTTTTATGAATATCCTTTGGATTTTATGTAGGCTGAGAAGGATTAAAGCTGTTGATGATGGGTGTCGGTTTTTATGTTTTTCGTTTTACTGTGGCCCAGACGATTATCATGACTGCAATGAAAAGTTATTTTTGGCAGAGTTTATTAAACTGAAATAGTTGGAAGGATTGGGGAGAATGAGAGATTTTCATTTTATAACCATCAACAACAAAAGGGATGTGACTCGTTTTACGCATTTTCGCTTTTTTCTTTTTTCGCCTGTCGCTGATGATTGCAATAATAATTGTAACGCTTAATTCAACCCATATTTTTTTTGGCAGCGACAGACCATTGTCTTACACTGGTTACATACAGACGATACCAGAAATTTTTGCCATCACATTTATTTAGGGTTTTACTGCCTAATGGCGTTATCGTTCATTGTTGCAAGTGACCGTTTTGAATATGGCTTCAAACTCCGGCCGTTGTCCAGGAAACCAACCTTTTATTCTTTCCTTGAACCCCAGGAATGGTATTGTTATTATTGTTACAAAAGGTCAGCTCTTTTTTTCGGAGTCTTTTATTCTGATGCGGTTGGACAAAGAAACGGGAAAAAATAACAATAAATGAATGGACGATTGAGTGAACAAATTAATGAATGGTCAGAATTACAGCGTAGCTCTTTTGTTTTCTATAAATGTTTATCAGTTTTTGGCAATCCTCCAATTTGGGTTGTCCTGCTGCATCATGAATGTCCTTACAATGGAATTAAATCTATTCAATTTGTTGTTGTTTTTATTGTAGGTTGATGGCATAATTATGGCCGCTTTAGGAGCCATTAGTTAAACAAATATCGTCAGTTCTGTAGTAAAATGCTGCCACATAATAATACACAAAATATGCCAAAAATCCCAACTTTGTTTGAGGTAAAGTTTTGTGGTTTTATTGGGGTTGATTTTCAAGAAGTTTAATGAACAATTAAAAAATTTATGCCAAGCCTGTGGGCTTTCATTTTAACTGCGTACACTAGTATGTAGCAAAATTCTTAACTAGAAGTTTTAAAAGGCGTAATGAAATTGCTGCGCAAATAATGATGAATTTTAATGTTCACAGCATATTTTGGCAGGCAAATTTACAATAATTTAGGTTGCGAAAATAAAATTAAGGTTAATGAATTCTATTACATTGGCATTTAACAAACATTAAATGTAATTAGTTTAGTTATTTGAAAGGAAAGAAAATGCAAAGTTTGTTTTTATTGCATATTTAAAGAGCCAATTTACATTTCGTACCTTTGAAACGGTTTCTGTAAAAATGTTTATTACGTGCAAACAGTGGGAGATGTGGGGGAAATTCATTCCGATTTGCGTTCTTTAACTGTCATTTACTTACCACTGAAATAGCAGGACTCTTTGCAAATTTTTTTGATCTTCCACCAAGTATTCTCTGGCAATGCCATCAGCCATTCATCTGGCAATAGCTAAACTGGGAAGAAGACTCGCTTGGGTAGTCTATATGGCATATTGATATCAATGTCTTAAGTAGAGACGCAATTTTTATACCTGTCTACTTTTCTTAGGCAGCTCCATACTAAGTTGCCCCATCTTACGAAGGCTGTTCCAAACCAAGATGGTGCCAGCAGTTAAAAAATAAATATTTTGGTGCAAATTGGCAGCCTTATAAAACATATGTTTTGAGATTCAAGGCGTCACATTGTTTTGTATTTTTATGTTGGCCATCAAAAGTAAACAATTCCGGTCTGTGAATTAGTAAATATGAAAAAAAAATGGTCACCGTTATGTAATTCAATATTTCTATTTGAAAGGTCTCAGTGCAACCAATATTAAAGCCGATCTAGACTCCACTCTGGGGGAGTCTGTTCCTTTGTTTACAACTGTAAAATATTGCGTAGCAGAGTTTAAACGAGGCCGTACGAGCTTCCATGATGAACACCGTAGTGATCAACCAGTTGAGGTGTCCACACCACAAAACGGTATTGGATAATCTTTGATCATCGCGGTTTTGTGCAAGCGATATTCATGGCAGAAGTGCAGATGGTAAATTAAAAGGACTATTTTGGTCTTGTGTAGCATTTGAAAGAGCAAATTAATGGAAAAATAACAGATTTGGGAACACAAAACTCATGGATTTTGCGCCACGACAATGCATCATTGTGATCTAATTTCTGGTCGAAAACTTAACTCCAAAACGTAAATTAGCACTCTTAGACACTCATTTTCTGTCGATATTTTTTTTTTTAATTCTGTATTTATTACAATCTGTCCTTGGATATTCAGTAACATTTACATTGACCTACATACTACTTATACAATACTAGAATTTTATTTTTATTCAGGAACACTTCCTTGAGTGTCCGTACTGCTATATTCGTCCTGAGGAGGCAGGTCCTGTGTGGTTCTCCTCCTTAGTCTGATAAATAATGGTGTTTCGCTCATCAGATTGGACGCCAGCTGATTCGGATATTCTTGAATACGATTCATGTATCTAGCAGAATATTTTTAGACTTCTTCCTTAATGAAGGTTGTTTTCAATTCTCTATGCAATTGTTTGTTCGAGAAGTATCCGGGTGCACCGGTAATGGTTCGCAGTACTTTGGATTGAAAGCGTTGCAATATTTCAAGGCTGGAGTTTGCTGCAGTCCCACATAACTGGATTTCATATGTCCATATGGGCTTTAAAACACATTTATAGATTTTTAATTTGTTATCTAGGGATAGTTTGGACCTGCCATTCAAAAGCCAATTTAAGGATCTTAGTTTGAGCCCCAAGGCCAGTCTTTTTGCAAAAAATATATTTTGTACAAGTCAGTGTTCTGTCATTTTAGAGACTTTGCATCATTTCCTTGAGGTATTTCAACATTATTAATAAACACGGGAGGGCAACATCCTCTCCGAAGTGTAAACGTTACCTGAATCGATTTCGTTTGATTTGCCTTTATTCTCCATTTCTGCAGCCATTTTGTTATGGTATCGAGATGTTTTTGCAATTTTCAAGATGCTTGATCCGGGTTGACGTCAGTGACAAGAACAGCTGTATCGTCTGCAAACGTTCCGATAAGAGTCCCTTCTTCTGTGGTTAGATCCGAAGTGAAAATCAGATATAAGGTGGGACCCATAATATGTACTGCCCTGAGGTACTCCCGCATGAGATTTAAGCATGTCCGACATGTCCTCGCCGTGTTTAACAAAAAAGGTTCGTTCAGATAAATAAGAATTCAAAAAAATTAAGAAATTTGTGGGTAACATTTTCCTCAATTTGAATAATAAACCTTCGTGAAATGTCCAGAAATGCCGCATTACAATACTTTTTCGTGTCGAAAGATTTATTTATCAGTTCAACTAATCTATGAACCTGTTCAATCGTCCCATGTCCCTGTCTAAAACCAAATCGGTGATCAGGTATTAGTTTTTTCAACTCTATTATAGGGTTTAATCTTCGGAGAAATAAAATTTCGAGGACTTTTTATGGTATAGGTAGGAGGCTTATAGGCCTATAAGAGGAGGCTCCTTCAGGTGGTTCTCCGGGTTTTCGTATCATTTTCACCTGATATATTTTCAATTGTGGCGGAATGTACAACTTTAATATGATTGCATTGTATATTCTTGTTAGAAGCTGTAAGCCTTCCTGAGGCAATTCTTTTAAGACTTTAGCAGTGATCAAGTCGTATCCCGGGGCTTATCGGTCTTTTAAATCAGCTATTATATTTTTAATTTCGCAGGTGGTAAATTGTGTAATGGGCAAGCCCATCTGGTAATCTTCATTTAGAAAGTTGTGCAGCTCATTTAAAAAAGTGTCATTACCATGTTGTTCATTAGGTATGAACACTTTCTCCAGATGTTTTGCGAAAGTTTCAGCTTTTTCAGAATCACTTTTAGCCCATGTCTTCTGTATGGTTCGAATATGGGGATTACTTTATATAGGGAGTAGTCGGTAGCTGCAGTTTGCATCTAAATTTTCCAGGTCTCTATCAGTTTTTCTACTATCCTCTACACTTAAGATCTCTTTGAGTTCTTTTGTTAACTTATTTAGAACCGCTTTATCGGGCGGATATCTAAATCTCTGGCACTTTTTCCTTGCCTTTCTCTTTTCAGCCACTTTCTCTCTTATACTCAATGGAACTTTGTTCTCTTCGGGTATATTTTTTTCATTCAAAGGGGTAGAATTTCAATCTGCTCAACTGCATTTATTCTATCGTTATCTGAGTTTAAAGCAATATGTACATTTACATTAGCTTTTACCAAATGTCGAAAGAGATTCCAGTCAGAGATTTCTGTCGATAGAAGACAGAAAGATATTTCGCAGTGAGAACACAAGTCTTTCCCGGAAATTGCGTTGGAAAAATGTTTTGATGATGTGATTATTCGCTGGATTACGCAAAGTTTATTCTTTATTTATTTTGCTGTAAAAATCAGTTTTTATAACTTGTGGTCATTTAAATTAATTTCAAACAAATATGCAAACATTTTTTATACGGCACCAATAAAATGAAAATGGTACAAATCTCTGATATACTAAACTTTTACAATAGGAAACTATCTGCACTTGAAAAACATTACACTAATGAAAAAAAGAAAATTATAACTCTTAGCTTCTTTTAAAATGCAGTTTTTAGTTAACATTGTACAACTTTGTAAAAGAAATAACAAAATTTCATACAACTTAAACAAATTTAATCGAAACTATTGTGTAATGTGAAGCCTAAAGATATGCTATAACATATAACAATCTACAGCTCCTTGGGGGTTTGCTATAGGAAAACAAACAGTGATTTACTTTCTTTTTCTCTTTATGAAGGTCCTCTTGCGGCGCGTTTTGGTATCAATATAATTGGTTTTTAGATTTTAAATAAGTGTTCACGTGTTGAGTGTTGCTTTTAAATATGCTGCGAGCAAATTATATTCTTATCATCGTCATCATTAATACAACAAATGTAATTTAAAATCAGAGTACTTCTTTCAATCTAACAGAATTCATGTCTTCCGGCAAGTTCTGTGGTCACAGTCACTTGTTCCTTTCCTTTATTGAAGTTATCTGCAAATGAAGTGATATTGTGATAAATGTCCCTCCTCTCTCCTTTTGAATTTTTTCGTATACTCTTCTATAGCTAGCAAAGACTATTATCAACATCCTTACAGTCAATGTCCTAATGTCAATAGATTTACATATAGATAAGTAATTAGGATGTGTGTGTGTGAGAATGATTTATGTTATACATTTTTATACACATACATAAACATTTGTGTTTTTATATGGCTTGTAAATTATTTTAAATATCGTATTGTGGAAATACTAATAGTATACCTTTAAGACATTGCTGAATATTGAAAGTCTAATTACATTTTGTTGCTGGGACAGTAACATGACTAAAGGGATTAATTAAAATTGAATTAAAGAAACAGTGTGTCTACGATTAATGTGCTATTCTTGGTAGACTTTGAACTTGAAATACTCTTCTTTATTGTCATAAAAATGTATGTCGTCCATCTGCGTGTCTGTTGAATGTACCGCTTGAGCTAAGAGATTGATATTATTCTTCTATCGCAAGCTCAAAATGTGCAAATAAGCAAAAAAACTTGTCTACCCACGCAGGCAAACTTGTCCAATCTGGCAGATTTTGCAACCTGAAGATTGTATTTCGAACTTAGGTCAAAGAATTTAGGTTGTTCGCGGGATTAGCATACTTATGGGAGACTTCGGGTGTTAACGATTTTTATTTTACGTTGAGGCTGCTGACAACGTGATCCGGTTGGCGGCTAGCGGAAGAAGAGAGCGAGTTTATCGCTCGTTGCAACTGCGAGCAAAGAGTTCATAATAATAACAAGAGACTGCGTGTTGTTATAAAACTAGAGAGTGGAAAAAACAAGAAGGAATTAGGTGGCAGCGTTGTTATAAAAACTCAATGTGTGTCAATGTTTTAAGTATTTTCTAACATTAAAACGCAACTGATTTTTGTGTAATGTCGATGATATTGAAAGAATGTACGAAGATAAACACAGAAAAGCTTACATTTTGTCCGCACATATATTATATATACAGTGTTTCGAATTTTCCTTTTAAACAAGTCCAATTTATTTGTTCATTTATGTACAAAAAAAAAAGAAATACTTTATTTAGTTTAAAAATTAGCAAACACAATTTTCCATTTGTTAGCTGCTCAGTTATACTTATCGTTGATGTTGTCTGTTCTGTGGTCCAAAAAGCAAGAGTTTTAAAATCCCAAAAGCTATCTGCAAGTTGAAGAGTGGGTGTCCCAATAAGAACGCAAGATTTAAATGACTGATGCAGTAATTGAATTGTTTGTCTGGTTGTATGACATGTGGCGCCGTTTTGTTGAAACCACATGCCCTCCACGTTCATTTCTTCAATTCTAGGCACGAAAAACTGGTTATCATTTCACGATACCGAACACCATTGATTGTTTGCGCTTGACATGCCTCATTTTCATAAAAAAAGGACTAATGATTCCTTCGGCCCTAAATCCACACCACGCGTTGACACGTTGAAGATGCATTTGCTTCTCGTGAATCACTTGAGAATTTTTTTCACCCCAAATGCGACAATTCTGCCTATTGACGAAGCCATCAAGATGGAAATGGGCCTCGTAACTGAAGATGATTTTATCGGCAAAATTTGCATTTTCATGTTGTCTCTCCAATACCCAATTAATGAACTCCCTTCGCTGCCCATGGTCAGCTGGCTTTAGTTCCTCAGTCAATTGAACTTTCTTCAAAATCTTCTCTCAAAATTCGCTGCATTGTGGATTTGGAGACACCAATTTGCTGAGCTCGATGTCGAATTGAGGTAAATGGAGTTTGAGCGACATCATCATGTACAGCTGCGACATTTTCGGTCGATCGACCTGGTCGAAGGCGCGTTGTTGTCTTTACATCACTGACAGACCCAGACAGTTTTGGCAAATTTATCCATTAATCTCTTTACAGTTGACTCCTTTGGAGCATTATTGCCACCCCAAATTGATCGTAATTTGCGAACTGTAGCCGCAAAACTTTCACCATTTTGGTAAAACAATTTCACAATGAGAATGCGTTGTTCATTCGTGTAGCGCTCCATTTTTACTAACCTCGTACCTTCTACTACAATAACAATTGTCCAAATGTCAAACAATGACACTTCGAATGGCGCCAAATTTAATTCTTCCGTTCTTGTTGGGACACCCTTTATATTCAATGCACAACTAGCCTAGACATGATTTGTATCAGGGGTTAAGATACTGGGAGCTAAGAAGATAATTAAACAGTGTTGAATATATTTATAGGATCAAATTAAATGTTGAAATAGAATTTTACAAATAATAACATTAAATGATATTGCAATTATGATACGCTATGTTATGAATATTATAAGTAGAATAGTAATTTTAGTTAGATTATTAATATTAATGAGAAATGGTGCTTTTACAATTGTTTTTATATGCGGAAAAAATCGTTCTTAGAAATAAAATAAAAGTTGGAGGAATATATATTCCGCAAAGATACAGGGTTATGCATTTTTCGGTTTCAAAAGAAAACTTAGATAAAACACACATAAAGCTACGATTCCGATGAAACTATTATTTCATTATAATGCCATTTAAATAGCCGTTTGATAGTTTTCGGCCACTTTTTCACATATTTCGGGCGTTATGTATGGCGTTTATACGCCTAAACACGGTCTTTGACGTAGCTCCACAAAAGAAAAAAAGTCTAACGGCTTCAAATCGCATGATCTTGCTGGCCAATTGAAGTCGCCAAAAATTGCAATTATGCTTTCTGGAAACATTTTATGCAAAAAATGCGAAATCGGTTGTGTTGAATCACATTTAAGTCACCACTTTTGTAAGATTTTATCTATTTTTACGCGTTCCTCTGTTGTTAAACGATCCATATTCGTAAATGGCAAATCCTTCACTAAATAAATAACACTTCAGATGACAGATATTTGACAGTTGACTGCCTTGTCAGGCCAGCAGTTATGAAATTGCTACTTGGATAAGCCTGTATACATATTATGTATTATGTATTATATATTATACATTACATACTATATATTATATATTACATATTATATATTGTATATTATATTTTATGTGTTATATATTATATACTACATATTATATATTATATTTCTAATTAGGGAATAAGAACAAATTTTGAAGGAAATTTTCATAAAGTTGTTTCTCTTTTAACATTCCTTAGTCACTGTACCAGGTATTGCAATGCATAATTCTTTCGTGGGTTGTCATTGCTTATGTCACTTAGTGACGTTGTCTTGCTCAGGTAGCTGTTTTTTAATTAGCATCTCGCTCTTACATTCTAAGCACTGATTTGTGTGTGCTGAACAACTACATCCTAATTTGCAGAAATAACTTATTGTCGTGAATCAATGTTGGTAATTACATTTGATTGACTTCTGATTTTGGCTTAAAGTGTAGGAAGTTCTAAGAGGAATTCAACTTTTAAAAGGGCAACGACATGAAACCACGAGAGCAATGACATGTTGTAAATATCGATAACATTTGGCCAAATTACAAACATTTATCGTATCTACAAAACCAATGCATTTCAAGCAGGCCAAAACCCGCATAATTAGCTTATGGAATTAAAAAAATTCCGTCATAATTGCTACTAAATGCTACTCATATACACACTAAATGACAACTTTTGTTCTTCGCAGTAATATCGTATATATGATTTATTATATATTTAAAATATATTAACGAATCGTTTTAATTTTATATTTAAAAAAAAAAATTATAATACGTATTGTATATTACATATTATACATTATTTAATTTATAATATATATTCAATATGTTATATTTTATACAAAGAACAAAACGAACATTCTGGCAACGTTGAATGTTTATATGTAGATTTTCTATCTACTCGTTAGAATTATAATGGAAGTGAAATTTTCAAGCAACATGGGAGGATGGTATTCTTTTGTTTGTAAATATAAGCTGTTTGCCATGAGACCTCCGTACCCCGCTGGGTTGCTACCTGGGCGTAACAAAATAAGGGTTTTTTACAATTACATAGTAGGTTGAAGTAGTCTTTACACTAAGAAATAAATAGTTTTTAAAATTTTTGCCAAATATTTACAAATTGTTTGATACAAGGCAATTCAATGTAATTCAACTTAGTTCAGTGTAGTTCAATGTAAGTCAATATAATAATATTATTCAATTTGATTCAATGTAGTAATTAAATACAATCCAATGTAATTTATCATAGTATCCTGTATTCGACACAAGGAACGAATCCATTTCCATAAAAAGTGAATTTTTTCCAATATGTGATTGTAAAAGATTTCTAAGATGAAAAATCCAACCTCAATTCACATAATTTTTTGATTGTGTTTATCGAATAATTCTAAACATATTTGTTTCTAATCTAAAGACGGACTAATGTATTGTATAGGGTGATTTTTTAATCGTAGTTTTTTTTTTAAATCGAATAAAACACTCAAATTTGCGTCGTACATTAATTTTTTTTTATTGAAACCGATAAATTGGTCTTTGCCATTTAATTTTTAAAGATAATTTCATGTAAATGTTGTCCGCGGCTCCGTTCCAAAAAGTCCATTCGGAGGTCTAAATTTTCGTCACCTTTTCGAGCATTTCGGCCTGCATTCCACAAATAACGCGTGCTGTATTATCCTGTAAGGCTTCAATAGTGTTCGGCTTGTCCATATAGACTAACGACTTGACACAACCCCACGGGAAATAATCAAGAGACGTTAAATCGCAAGATCTTGGGGGACAAATCGAGAGATAAGCTGCTCACCAAATTCATTCCTCAACATATCCATTGTTTCACGAGCAGTGTGGCATGTTGCACCGTCCTGATGAAACTACATGTCAACCAAGTTCAACTCAGCCAATTGGGGCAAAGAAAATTGCGTATTATGGCTCGATATCGTTCGCTGTTGACGGTAACGTTTCTTCCACGGTCGTCTTTGAAGAAAAACGGACTGATGATGCCACCAGCCCATAAACCACACCAAACTGTCGTTTTTTCGGGATGCATCGGTAATTCATGTATGGCATGTAGCTGCTCATCACTCTAGATGCGACACTTTTGCAAGAAATGAGCCTCATCGCTGCACACAATTTTTCGATAAAACAGCGGATTTTCATTGAGTTTTTCACCAAAAATTGGATGTTGTGGTAGGTCATTCGTCATTCCATGATGAAATGGCAGAGTATACTGAACACTTTTCACTTTGACAGATGACGTTTGGACGCCATTACCAACCAGTGCTGCCAACCTGAAAAACGTAAATCTTAAAAAATCTCCCTATAGAAGGCTTTTTGCTACTAGAAGCTAGGTATTGTATTCTTTTCATGAAAATAAATTCATGAGACATTTTTGCTCGTGAAAAAATTTAAAAGCGGACAATTTCTTGTAGTAATTTCCAACACTGAAATCAAAACCGGTTATGTTTTTACTTCGTAATGTATTGGATAATATACGAGGTGTGTTCAAAAAATATGGTGAATTTTCATTTTTCTCGAGAAATATTTATTTATTCATAAATTTCCATTTTATCCCTTTCAAAGTTTCATCCGGAAAGAGTAATGCTGGGGGGATCGTTATCGCAGATTCAGAGCGCCATAACCGTATGATAACCGTTTTTTTTTTGGCCTGCAATTGAAGATTATAAATTGGACGTTATGTGGTTTCAACAAGACGATGCCACGAGCCACACAATACGACCGAGTTTGGCTTTGTTGCATAAAAAATTTCCCGAAAGCGTAATTTCACGATTTGGCGACGTCAATTGGCCACCAATATCGAGCGATTGACACCGTAAGACTTTTTTATTTGTGGGGCTACGTCAAAGACCGTCTTTACGCGGGTAATCGGCAAACTTTTGGAGCGTTGAAAACCAACATTCGCCAAGATATTGCCGAGATACCGTCCGAAATGTGGGAAAATGTGGTCGAAAACTACCTCAAAAGGATGTACTGATGCAACCAAACCACAAGCGATCATATAAATGGCATTGTAATTGATATATAATGGCAAGGTCCAAGCATTATAACGAAATTAAAGTTTCGCCGCAATCGTAGCTTTATGTGTATTTTATTTAACTTTACGTTTGAAACCAAAAAATGGATAACCCAGGGTACATCAAATTATTCTAAGAAGTGTTTTTGTTGTAAGAATCGTAATGTTCACTAAATGTGAGAAGCTTTGACATATGAAATTTAAATGACATCACATGATGTATTGTTGCTCGTCAATTGTATTACGCAATAATTTATGGCATGATTCATTTATTGAAATTTTTTGTAAATAGAATAATAGACTTAATTTTAACGGGTAATTTTAATTATACGAAAGAACTATCTTTGAATTTTCTTTTAAGACTATCCCTCTCGAATGTCCGCAATTGCCTGTAACTTGATCCATTCTGAAAATTCCAATTTTCGTTAAAGCGTTCGAGCATTATCAGTGACGTGAATAAAGTTGCCTATAAATTCCTCAATCCTAGCCACGTAATCCCCCTACAATTTTGGCATTATGTAGTACTAAAGAAAAAAGAACTATAAGAACTATATGTGTAGTATCGTATAAAGACAAAATACCTACAAGTGCAAAAACTTTTCACTTCATGCTCAAAGTGACTTAACTTTTTTCATAGCCTTGTAAGTATTTCGTTGAAAAACTGTCCATCTACACCAAAGCTCCTTAATCACATATCAATTCAGTTGATGTTTGTGCAATTTTCTGCTCCTGTATCTCATTTAAGAGCACATACTCTTGTACGTGCATACACGTTTGCGTTATGGTCGCCTGTGATTTGCTCAGAGGGCCACTCAATGAAGCTATCGAAAACATGTGTAATGGCTGCAGAGAAACGGTGAACAAAGCAAATCCGTACTTACGTTTATTAACTGCTACCAGATACATTTTGATACCCATAACCAATGTACTACATAATTGTCCTTCACGGCCTTGTTTATGTCGAAACACCTGATTGGAGGCTGGTAATTAATTGGCCTGAAGGGCAAAGTAGAAAGGAGTCAATTGGTGGCAGTTGTGCGAACTACCGGCAAGACTGGGTGTAAACAGAGAGATTTCTCTAGGCAAACAGACAACGGAATTTATGTGTCAATGCATAAGAGCGTGCCAGAGTAGTTGTGAAAGATTGTCTTTTTTAAAGACTTAGGGTTTAAGTTGAATTTATGTGAAATGATTGTTGGATACCAAGATTTCCTTAAAAGTTATCATATTGTACAGGGTGTCCGTCGGAAGGTATGCCACTTTGTTTGTTTATAATTTTTGAATAAATGCAAGAGAATGGATCTTATATTGATAAGTGATTTATTTAATGTCGGCAATTATGTACATATAGAGTGCAATATGAGATAAATGTCCACATCTGTTAGCCTCACAAATACGAGCCCTTTTGAGCACATTTTTCATTACATTCTCACACATTTCACGCGGTATTTCATTAATTTCATCACGAATATTTTGTTTGAGTTGCTCAAGCGTTTCTGGTTTGTTTGCATAAACCTTGATATCCCCTCAAAAAGAAGCCCGGAGCAGTCAAATCAGGTGACCAATAAACATCTCCATTTCTTGGAATAACCTGTTGTGGAAAGAGGTCTCGCAGTAATTAAATTGTAATCCTGGCTGTATGCGATGCGGCACCGTCTTGTTGATGCCACATTTTAATCAAGCCTAAAGCGTGCAGTTGTGGCGTTAAAAAGTTTTCAATCATATCACGATATCGCCTCCCATTGACAGTTACCGTTACGCCGTTTTCAGTTTCAAAGAATTAAGGTCCAATAATTCCTCCTGGCCAAATTGCACACCAGACTGTCACTTTTAATGGATGCAAAGGTAACTGATGAATAATTTGAGGGATTTTCATTGCCCAGAACCAACTATACTGTTTATTCACATATCCATACAAATAAAAATTCGCCTCGTTACTCATTATGATTTTTTCATGAAAATCGGGGATATCATGGGCGCTATAACATCCTAATGGCATATGTACGGCGGCGAAAATGGTTTTCTGCAAGAAGCTCTTGTGTCAACTGACTTTTAAATGGAAACAAATGCAAATCCTTGTGCATAATTGTGGCCAAAGTTGTTCTTTGAACACCGAGCTCCTGAGCACGACCTCGAATTGAGGTTGATGGATTGTTTTGAACACTTTCTTGAGCAGCAGTAATGTTTTCTACCGACCTTGCAGTACGTTGTAGTCCATGCTTGGGCCTATCAGCTACAGACCCTCTTTCTTCGAAATCATTTACTACATGATAAATAGTGCGTCTTGTTGGCACATTTTGTTTCTCCCAAAAATTTTACGTAACTTTCTCATCGTCACAGTAATCGATGATTGATTTTGATAAAATATTTTAACGATTAAAACACGTTAGTTCATCGAATATTTTTCCATAGTAAATTTGCCACGTCTCTATTTCACAACTGCCAAATATGAACGGTCAAGACTAATGTTTACCAAAATGGCGGCAAAAAGAAATAGTATACCTTCTCGACGGACACCCTGTAAATGTTGTGTCTTCTTTGTGGAAATGTAGCATTTTATCATGCGGCTGGGGTTATGCTTACAACTTTTCGACAACCCTATGACAGACAGTTATGTATGTATTTGCACGAAGTGGAAATTACTCAGACCAGCCAGGGTCAACAGGCAACAACCAACCAATTATTCTATCTAATATGAAAATATCCTACTCTTATTTGTAGGCAGCACCAGGGCAAAAGAAAAATACAAAAAGAGGAAAACGTCGGCAATGAATTTGGTATTCCTTTTGTGGACATTTTTGACATTTTATTCATTTTCTTTTTTTACCATTAAATAACAATACGAATAATAGTTCAAATTCACATAAAAATGCATAATTTGTTTTGAATATTTGTTAAAACCAGATTTAAACGTAAAATTCGTTTTCAAAATTTCATTTCATTTCATTTATTCATAAATCGTGATGCAGGAAAGCCAAAAAGGCCAATTATAAAGGATGGCGCATAAGCAATGTTAACGGCGACTATATTGAATGCGTTCTTGTGCATCATTTGGTTTTAACTCGTGAACCAATTGCATTTTATATGGGAAGAGATGTAACATACGAGATGTAAAATTCTTTGCAAAGGCCGCCTAGAATCTCGCCTAGTGGAAGCTTAGGGGTTTTCCTCTTGCTTGCTTGCACTCGAGCAATGGTCACTTCATTTGGAACTACACGAGGTCTCCCCGCCCGCGGAAGATCACAGACAGCCCTTTGTTGCCAAAACGCTGAACCAATCGGTAAATTGTTGGAGCGCTAAGAGCATTTCGAACATGAAAGAAATTTCGGTATGATCTGAGTAATCGAATGCTGACTTTCAAAGTAAAATTGAACAACTTTGGTTCTTTGTTCTGTGCTGAGCCTTCCGTCATAAATTTCACAAGTATTGTTTAGTTAATTCTGTAAAGAGACGAAAAAAAGACTTAAACAAAAAATGTATTCACTGATCAAATCTTAACGTTGCTTATGCCCTATATAACATCACAAATCTTCTTCTATGTATATAAATAAAAATCAAATGCCGTTCGTTGGTAAGGACATCAGTTGAGAACGGCTGGACCGAATTGAATAATTTTTTTTTTAAATGTTCGTCGTAGTCCAACTTAGGTTTTTATGGAAAGAAAAATTTGCCATGCCCACTTTTGCGCCCACTTTTTTCAATTTATCTAAAATTGTAAAACGGCTACACCGATTTGGCTAATTATTTTTTTAAATGTTTGTAGTAAATGTTTCCAGTGCTGCTACAAATATGGGTGGGATTGGACAAAGGGGCGTGGTACCTCCCATACAAACAAAAAATTTAAAATCAATTATTTCTGCTCCTGCTTACGGTATTTGAACAAAATTTG
>JAHXMU010000180.1:0-37719 GCA_019455685.1 Philornis downsi
AAGATCATGCTCAAATTGGGCTTGAAGCAAATCCAAGGCGTCAACCGTGTGACCATTCGCAAGTCCAAGAACATTTTGTTCGTCATCAACAACCCCGATGTATACAAGAATCCTCACAGTGATACCTACATTGTGTTCGGTGAGGCCAAGATTGAAGATTTGTCACAACAGGCTCAAGTCGCAGCAGCTGAGAAATTCAAGGCTCCCGAAGGTGCCAGCGCCGCTGATACCATTGGCACCACCTCCTCCGTTGCGCCCATTGCCGAAGAAGACGAAGAAGAAGTCGACGAGACTGGAGTGGATGAGAAGGATATTGAACTGGTCATCAATCAAGCCAATACTACCCGCGCTAAGGCTATTAAGGCCCTTAAGAACAATAACAATGATATAGTTAACGCCATCATGGAGCTGACGATGCTTTAAGTGGCATCCGGACACAACCTCAAAGTTTTATGGCCTGCATTTTAAGTTTAGTACCCGCCTCAGAAAAACAAATTGAATAAAAAAATCACATTTACTATATTATGCGTACTTGGTATGTTATTAAAAACCAACCAATATTATTCAAAGGACTACTATAATCTCTTCCTTTATTGGAATGAGATCTACTCAAAAGCATAAGCGTTGATATATTCTCCACTCTCTCTTTTTAACAAACAGAAAAGTAAAATGTTTGTTAGATAGAACTACTGTAGATTTGAAAAACGTTTGGTATTACATTTTTTTGTTTCCCTGTAATTTGTAATAATGAATTGGAAAAATGAAAGAAGGAACAAATATAGTGAGAGATACACAAAAAATGGTTTAAGAAATATTAATAAAGATTATTTTATTTCGTAATGATCGAAGAAATGTCTGTATCCATTGGTTATCTATTAGGCATGCATGTAAGTTTGGGGGTTTATATTCTAAAATGGTGGTAAACTCTGGAATTTTGTTTGCAAAATGCCCAGTAGTGGATGTCTGACTGAACATACTTTAAATTTTATTTTATTATTCAGTTCTACAGCCAAATTGATATAAGATCGAAAACATAATTTTTGCAAATAATGTTTACAAAAATTTAAACACGGAAAATTAATTTAAATCTTTGGGAAGTGTTAGAAAACCCCTGCCTACCGCAATCTGTTCAAAAGTTGTAAAGTTACTAAATTTGGATATTTTCGTGAAATCATTCACATTTTTCCAAAATTTTAATCTATTAAATTTCGACCTACTGACTGAAGGGCCCAGGTTTAATTTTATGTTTTTTGCGAGTAATTTTTTTGTATTGAGTTATATATAAAAACTTCAATACCGCCTTTTTTAACGCCATAGTCGCCCAACTCATGACAAAAACCCCAAATTTTCTTTATCACCACACGTAACTTTTTCTGTCATTCTTTCCAATTGTTCTATGTAAAGGACCCTTGTTTGATTGAATAGTATTGAATTTGTACAAGCTGGGCCCTTACAGATCCATTCTTAAAACTATGTACTTAATTCTTAGTTAAAAATTATCTTAATTCTAACACAATGTATTCGAAAAGTGTTTTTTTTTAGTAAAATTGAGCGACTCATACAAAAATCTAAATGATTGCATGCATTGTTGCATAAAATACGACTCCTCGTCACAACTTCATTTAAACCATAATTATATGTACGGAAATATTCATAAAAATGTTAGTTTCCTCAAATTCCTCGTAGGCACATTATTAAAGGATATTAGTTGCTGAAGCTCTGGAGAGGCAATTCCACTGTCAATAACACCCTTGACAAATATTATAAAATTATATTCCATTCTTCGCTCCATCACAGTATTCTAATTAAGTAATTGGCAACGAAATTCTTACTCGGACATGTTAAACGAACCATATAAATGTTGTAAGGCAAACTTTGTAAATCTCCTTTGAACTCTTTCAATTCGTCACTTATGTATGTCGTAACTCGGATTCCACATAATACCGCAACATACTAATTATGATCGCATAAATGCAAAATATAAAATCCTTAATGTGAATGCGTCTTTAAAATCTCTAGCATTTCGTTTCAAAGTATTCTAAATGTGAAATAAATGAAAGTTGAAAGTCAATATAAACTTCAAGGTCCTTCACAACCATTTCTCTGTCAAATATATTATTATAAAAATTATAGTTATTTACTACTGGGAATTTTTAATTATCAGAAAGTGACAATACAAGAAAAATTTTTTATCTACTCATTATTTTCTGGTGGTTACACTTGTTGCCATCTAGAAAGTACGATATGATAATATAGCGGCTGCATAAGTCATCGCACAAGCCAAACCGCATAAATATGGTGGGCTAATTAAAAGCTGAATTCATGAGTGGCAATTGTTTGGGGACACACTAAAATTGTGCGGAAAGATATCTTTCTGTAAGAAACTGAAATAGCGAAAATGGTCTAAAAGGAGTTTTCTTTCTTCAAATTTGCCGGAGAAGACACTTTTGCATTTGGAAATTGTCTGTGAATCACTGCTTTAAGAATTGTCTGGAAAAATTATTTCCTGTAAGAAAGTTTTCTGAATAGAGGCAATTCTATTATAGTGTATTTCACATGTCATTTATTAAGTAATGATTGAGACACAGCCAATCAGCCATCAGCTTGTAACTGGGGATTTGCCAGTTGTGTTGAAATATTAACCCAATTTTAATGCCTCCCTCATGTTGTGAAACACACTGCACATAGCTGAACTTTTACGTTATGCTAGTTCAGCTTTCTCCCAATAATCTTATTATTTTATAATTATATATATATTTTTATTATTTACTAGCTGACCCGGCAAACGTTGTTTTGCCTTCAAAATGTTAATGTGGTAAAAAAATTAATTGCAAAAATCTCATCTCCAACGCCATCTATCACTTCAAATAAAACCTTTTAAACCTTCCGGAATACTCTACCAATAATTTAAGACCAAAATGAGCCAAATCGGTCCAACCGTTCTCGAGCTTTAGCGAGGCTAACGAACAACAATTGATTTATATATATATATATAGATATAAGATATATATAAGATAAGATAAGATAAGATAGATTTACTGTAGTAATAAGAACAAGCTTAAGTAACTAAGAAAATAACACAAAAAATTAAATGTATAACTATAAAAATATGTAAATAAACGGGACTTCAAATATATTACAATATATGAAAATTGTTCAGGGGAGGGGATTTTCGACATTGCAAATTGTTTTGGGTGAAATTTTGTGCTAACTGCCTAAGGAGATACCTTTTTATAAAAATTTTCTGGGAAGCGCTTTTCTGTGAAAACAATCTGGGGAAAACACTTCTATGTAGGAATAACTCTTCTATGAGAAATTTGTCCAGAGATACAACTTTCTACATTATTTTACGTAAAACTTTATACAGCTGCATACTTTTCACCTATTTTCGTTTGCAAATGATGTAAAATTTCTCTTTAAGGACCAGTATCAGCTTGCTGATGTCCTGCAAAGCAATATTAATTATGCGTTAAATTTGTTACACAAAAATAAAAGCTATGCTTTTTTCTAATTATGATTTAGATTTCAGTTTATCTTATCGTGGCGTACATATTGACGTCGTTCATAATATACACTGTTTGGGAGTAGTTTTAGATGACAAACTAAAGTTTACCTATCTTGTGGATAATGTAATCCGGCATTTAAATTATTCATTTCGAAGTTTTTATAACACTGATTTAGTGTTGCCTAGATCGATTAAGGAGAAATTGGTTCATGCTTACATCATGTCTAGTATTCTATATTGTTTAGAGCTATATAGTGGCATTAATAAACAAAATATGAGGAAAATTCAGATGGCGTTTAATAGAGTTATGAGATATTTGTATTCACTGAGGCGTCATGTTCATATAACACTGTATGTGAAGCGTTTCTTGGGCTGTAGTTTCAAAAATTATACCGATTTGAGGTCTTTGTGTTATTTTATAAAGTTATTCGACTATGTTGTCCTCAATTTCTATTTAATTCGTTTAAATTTTCATATTCCACTCGTAATAAGCAGCTTCTTATTCCTAAAATAACCACACTCATGGGTCGTGCTTTTGTATTAAGAGTAACACGAATTTACAATTTACTACCAAGCTATTTAAAATGTAAATTATGTCCTGATTCTTACAAAAGGCACATTCTGCAACACTTTCAGACTTTCCTGTAAAATTTTGTTTTCAATTAAATTGTGATCAGCCTTAATTACATACCGTTTATCTTATATTTCCAGATTATATACCGATTAACTTCTACATTAGTCTTTTCCCACACTTTTATTGTCTTTAATAATCATACCTTCTTTAAAATCATATTATATTTTTATAAATTTTATATTTAATTTTTATTACGTGATTTTTTAAATTTATACTATTGTGCAGATTAAATCTAATACATAAATAGTTGCATATTGCGATTTACTTATAATTGACCGGAAGGCTTTAAATTACAAGCCAAATAAATATTTAAACAATTAGAAAATAGCCTCGAATGTGCCTCACGCTTTATCTTTCTCTTAATGGCTTTAACCCAATTTCTCGCTCTACAGTAAAGTTTCCTATTTTGTTCGCTTTCGTTGTTGAGGACGGCTGCATATGCTAAGTCGCTCAGTGACTGATGGTAGCGAATCGAAGGAGACTTTAGCCAATTATCTAGGCAACGTTGTACAACGTTTTCCGGAAATATCGTGTGAATTGAATTTATGCCTCAACATGATCCTCAACATTAGATTTGCTAAAAATCACAGAAAATTTCGTATATACAATTTTTTCAAACACTACTTCAAAAGTAAAGCTTGTGTAATCGTAAAAATTATAAAAGAGCTCGTTGCGCCGCACTGCCTGTTTTAATCGAAATATATGTAAACGAATGTTTCAAAATGTTTGGACATATGAACTTCAATACGTTCAGGTGACGAGACCCAAAAGCAATGATAAACATTGTAATGTGAAGAGCGAGAATTAGGTCTGATGGAAATACCAAGCCTGCCTTATACCGTTCTGTTATTATTGGCCTTCGAAACGTCACACAAATTATTATTAAAATATCCCATTAATGTTGTTATTGTAACGTATAAGCAAATCCGAAATCTCAATTTCAAACGCACCAAGGTTTCACGCAGTTAAGAATATTCACAAAAAAAGGAGATTGTGTTGAAAAATAAAGAATTTGTTGCCAATCTTCAACGCAATTTGATTTTGGTTCATAATTCGGTTTTAAGATCGTTTGTCTAGTATACAACTCAAAAATTTGCCTTACCAAAATAGCTATCCATCCAGCCAGCTGAATCAAAATATAATTTTAGAAAGTTTTTGAATTGAATCAAAACATAATTTTAAAAAGTTTTTGAATCGTATTCTATTAGCAATAATGAATAATTGCCAATAGAAAAATTATCTTAAACCCGAATTAAGAACCTAAATCATATTACGTTGAAAATCGACAATAAATTCAAAAACGATTTTAAACATTTTTCAATTCAATGCCTCATTGTTAACGCAATATTTAATATTTAAAGTTAATTATAATTTAAAAACACACACACACCCATTAATTTTTGTTATTTCCTTTATTAAGTTCTCCAAACACATACTAAATATTCGTTCTAGCTACAAAAGAAAACCAAATGCATTTATTTTTTCGTTTAGAAAAATTTGACTAATATAATACGTTATAATATATTAAATAGATAATAATAATATGATGCATTTAATTCGAGATTCTTGTTAGTAAAATTTCAATGAGGTTTAGCGTAATAAATATATCTAACGTAAATGTTATAATTTTAAAAGTTAAATACTAATAATTAAATAAAATAATTTTAAACAAAAGTTATAATTCGTCTTTTTAGTTAAAAAAAAGTTAAAGAACCAAAGAAGATTAACGAAAAATAACAAAAAAAAAACACATAAATTAAGTACCAGAGATAAAGTACTTATGTTACCCAGAAAACTAAATCGTAAACAAATGAAACTTAAAACCACATATCGAATTATATTAAATACATCCAGAGTTAATAGGAGTTGATAGCAAATGCTATGGGACGTATAATTATGATTCTAATTTCAGCATGCGAACTTGTCCTCTAGATTTCAAATGCATTTCGGCTGGTTGTTGCATCCAGGGTTCTCCATCCGCTTGCATCGGACAGGTTGATTTGACCACAATCTGAAAAAAATCGAAAGATGACAAAAAACAAAACCCTTAAAAAGAGTAAAATTATTTGTAGCATAGCACACTTGCCTTAATATGTTTTGCTTGGCCAATGCGTACTGGTTTACTTATGCCCATCTGCAGTTGGGCTATGTGAAATGAGGAAACAATACCAAATACTTCCATCATACCATCAAATACGGAATTTATGATATTGGGGGCTTCATCATCATTGTTGCTTAGCTCTGATGAAAACAAAAACCAAACATATACAGTTGAAAACAAATTTTTTATGGTCCAGATTTAAGGCATGTAGTTTAAAGAAAACTGCGTCTTCCAAAGATAAAAATGAGCAAATAAAAAGAGAATAAAAAATTTAAGGAGATAGCGAGAACACGAGCAAACTGAGGAATATTTATCCTGGGCTAGTTAAGACATTGAAAACCCTTCACATAACCTAGAAGAAGAAGAATCTTAACAGTTGAGAGTAATCCCAGATCTCACGCAATAATCTGTTTGTTTGCAAAGCAATCAGCACCCTAGCATAAGATCTATCATATAGGCGTCACAGTAGTCTCCAAATTACGTAGCCATTCCTCGATGACAAAGTCATCTCCCACAACTTGTAGTCTATCCGACCATAGATGTCAAACAGGAGGCACAGTAGAATTTTTTCTAGACGGACATGTCTCATTTCTTACCCGGAAATTAATAGAATTTGAAAGATCTTTCTTTTAATCCACAAGTCAGCCTCTTTCTTAATCTGATGACACATTGTGCAGCAATCGCACTATCTCAGAACACAAGGGTGATAAGCACAAAGAGAAACAAACGTAGCGACCTGCGGAAATTTTCTCCCACAAAGCGATTATAAGAACATTAATTCTGTTTCTCGGGGTAATGGAAAATGTCTCCGAGTCTACGCCAAACAAGTATGCACTACCATCAAATGCGCAATACAGTAGAACGACATACGACTAAGTGTATCTGTAATGTCTCCCTTGGGCTTCCCGGCCGACATGCGGTGAGTATTATTTGCTGCATTATTGAGATTACAATTTGTGTTGTGTTCGCAAAAATATAGAAAAATACCCATATCTACTCCATTCGTGAAAATATCTTAATTTTGGAAAGTCTCCAAGAGGGTTGAACAAAACATGGTACCATACAAATAGAGTGTTCCATAGGAAAGAGATGTAACTAATAATACCTGTTAGTTAAAAGTAAAGTAAACAAAACGTTTACCAAATCAACCCAAAAAAACCTTCTAATGAAATCGTTAGATTAAAATATATGGTATATTAAATCTATAGTGATTTATGGTATATTAATCTATATACTAGATGGTGTTAGTAAGCTAAGATTTCCAACTCAAAACACTGCTCAAATAGCTTTGAGATTGCTTGACTCGGTATTGTTTGAATGCCCGTCAAAGGTGGACACCAGCAAAGGGAAAATATGTCATGTTTTGATAAAGGCTAAAACGAAAACCAGACGACTGAGAATGTAAAACAGTGTTTGTGGTCCTGATACTATAACAGCCAATCACTCGAAATTTTGGTTTCGTCGATTACAACGATTGCCAAAGGCGCACCATGCTCTGGAAGGGTAATAGTCGAAAATGTCATTAAGACCGACTGCCATGTAAGCATTGTTTTGATTGCCCAGGACTTTATCATTGCATAATAAACCGTTTGGAACTTGACCACTTGAATAAGGTTAGATACAAAAAGAAGCTCGATGTATGGTTACCACATGAGCTAAAGCAAAAAAATTTTATGGACCGAATTTCCATCTAGAAATCAGTACTGAATTACAACAAAATCGATACTAAATTACAACTTATTTCTAAACGATTGATGACTGGTAATGAAAAGTGTGTTACTTAGAACAACGTCAACATAAAACGGTCAAGGATTGATGGTCGGGAAGGTTTGCTGTATTTTCGGTTTGTATTGACTCTACTATGAGCTGTCCCGCTAAGGCCAAACTCTTAATTCGCACCGGAAGCAATTGCCCAGAAGCCGCCAGCTTTGACCAGCAGAAGAATTGTGTTCCATCAAGACAATGACAAGACACAAATCGATATTGATTTACCAGAAGCTACGGGAGCTTGTTTGGAAGACTCTTATCCATGCACCTAATTTTCCCGACGAGCCACCAAATGATTACCATCATGGCGAATGATTTTCCTGGTGAAAAATTCGCCTAAAGAGAAGCTTATAAAAATCAATTGCTAAAGTCTTTGCTAACAGAGACGAATGTTTCAACGAGAGAGACATATTTAACTTACGTTCACGATGGCAACAAGTCATCGGACAAAACAGTAATTTCTAACCAGGTACTCTGGTTTGGACCAGAACGTTAAAAAATTTACAACGACTTCGGGCAAAACAGTCCATAAAATAGCGTCACACTGGAAATGTTGCATGATTGCAATAAAGTTTAAATTCGGGTGAAACTGCTGAACCTGCTTACATTTTTCTAGAACGAAACTGCTTCTAAATCTCAAGACTAAAATTGTTGCTATCATCCCTTTATAAATTGTATGAATCAAATACAAGAGATCGGAGACTGTCACTGTAAGTCGTAAAGTTTTCAGACTAGTACAAGACAATTCCCCCCAAGTCTATGCTAGTTTCACACTTAATAGGAATGTTATTTCATTGGTAGGTTTTTTCTGTTGTAAAGGCTTGGATTAATTGAGGTGGAAATCCTTAGATCGATGGCATATAAGACGCACATAATGTCATTAACTTCCGATCATTTAAAGATTTGGACTTTCTATTAAATAATTGTAGATATCAGTATTCGAGTTCGAAATTGATGGTGTTGTGCTTAGCCTCTCCTATTGGCTCCTTTTATGTTGCTCCTTCGTAGATAACTCTACTAAATTTTAGAGAAAGGGCATATTATGTGTTGCGTTTAGCTAGATAACTTGACTTAATTTATAACTATTAATGCTAATTTTTAGTCACACTCCTTCGGATTGCTAGAGCCAAACTGCTTCTACTAAGCTTTCGAAGACATGAATGGTAGTTGGCTTCGATATTGGAAACTTGTACGAGATTGCTTCCATACTATAATTGGTCAGAACTAAGCACATATCCAACAATAGCATGAACATATTCAACGTCAATTAAGTTCTGCTGAATATCCAGACATATTCATTATTTAAATCAAGTCAGTCACACTTACCGCACAGTTTACATCCCGCTCCCCACGAATCAATATTAAGGAAGACAATTGATTGCAGTTCTGGTAGTTGCATTAATTTATTATCCAAATACAAATCGATTTTCTTTTCCAAACCCTCACAGTCCCGTTGCACTATTTGTTGTGTACCAAAACCAAAATAAATCAACTGCGAAACAAATTAAATTACTCAGTGTATATCGGTAATTAAAAAAAGAAAACTGGTATGATCACCACACTTACCTTATTAAATATTCGACTACTCAAGACATAAAACCTTGACTCGCGTGTCTTATGAAAGTTATATGTAACTAATGCATCTACGCCCATACTAAAGTAGTTATAGACGTTTATAGTTTTCATTGGATGTCTTTGTATGGGTAAACGATAGTGGACTTTTTCAACTTGTAATGTAAATCGATCCAAATTTATGGATTTGGCATTACGGATCTGCAATAAAGGAGATAGTTTAAAGACATTCAACATTGGGAGGAGGTTGCCGAAAAACATACATTCTTTAGAATTTTCACAGGATCTAAAGTGGATGGCGGTTCAGCTCCCCAACCCAATACACGGGAAAGGTCATTACCGGTACCCAGGGGCATAACGGCAACTGAAGGTACTGGCTGTAAAGAAAACCAATATTTAAAATTGAAGTTTTCAAGTAGTAATAATAATTTAATAAAAGTAACAAACTCAAAATAGCTAATGTAGAATAAATTGTAATTAACGAAAGGTGTCGTCCACCTTTAAGCCCAAATATATATATGATGTAGCAAAACTAAATCCATTATATTTGCACGACATTGAAGGTTTTATTTAGCATAGTTAGAATAATCCGATTTAAATTAATTGTGAATCGTTTTATTCGATAAATTGTTGCTATTTTGAAGGTAATTCCGTTGTGTCTTTCTCTAACTGGGACAGTGCATTATCTCAAGCTTCTTTTGAGGCAAATGCTTCACAAAGTCGATCCTTTTTCTTGTGTTAGCTCATATAACATCCCGTACATCGAGCTTGGTTTTTGTATAAAGACTTTTTAAGTGATTCGAAAGAACGAACAAAAGTATTATAATATAAAACATTAGACTTTGCCGTACGAAAAGAGAGGTACATCTTAGGAAGCGGTCTATTAAAATAGTCATAGATAATTATTTTCTTTCTGTACATCTGGTTAGGATCCTCCTCACTCTAGCCCATATGTATTCGGTAGAAAAAATGTCATCGTTGTCGCACCGTTCTTTAAAACGTTGTAACTGGTGTTGCAGCCATTCACCGTGCTCATCGGATATCCCACGAAACACTTTGCAGCACTCAATCATATAGTACGCCAATATACATAAAATGTTGTAATATTTCAGAGACCAGTTCATTTCACAATCCCCATCTTGAATTTCCTAAATGGCTTGGATATCTAAGCTGGCTCTGTGCCGTGACCTGAAGTTGATCAAACTCTTCGCCGAGCGATAGTTTCCTAATTTTCGGGTTTACCAGTACATTAGGAGCCTGGCGAAAAGTATCTTCCAGGCAAGAGATTTTGCTAGCTACTCTATATTTGGTTCGTTTTACTGATACAATTATTAGTGATTCCCAAATCAGTAGGTGTGACTCGTTTACTACTTCTTTGTCAGCTCATTCTTGCTGAGAAAATTAAGTGCACTATTTCAGCATAGTCGAAATCTATAAAAAAAATGGGACGACATTTTTTAAATTAGATTTTCTCAAGTATGCAACGCAGTATTAAATTCCCATTAGCTCGCTTTGTAAACTATTCAATTGACTTGAAAACAAACTCGAGAATTAAGATATGTTATTGCTATCTCACATATTGCATATTCTCTCTTTAGGAAATATTTCTAAATGCTACGAAGCTATTACAGCAACTGAATTATTTCGCCTATAGTGACGATAAATCAGTGTTATCACATTACATGCTATGAATAATAATAAAAAAAATTTTGTATTATACAATTTCTAATTAAACCCGGATATTTGTCAATGGAAATAAGAACATTATAAATGACTATGGCCCGATTTCATACGATTCAGTGTACTTTTTCAAATAAAGCAAATATTGATTGTTATTTTGTGTTTGTTTGCAGTCCCTCACGAAGTACTCTTCTTCTATATTCTGGCGAATGGGTAATAGTGCCATTCTTATGCACTTTCTTCCCTATTTTAAAACTTATAAATTTCGAAGACGCATTTTTATGAAATGTGCACCATAATTTTATAAATCTCAGGTTCAGTAATTTATGTTTCAACTACGATACTGTTTCTGTCCCCCATTGTATCTGAAGGACCCCATTGTATCGCCTGCCTATTCCCTAAGAGGAAAGAACAAATTGGTTTTGATGATTTCAAACTATTGAATAAGTTGTTCATTACTTCATATTGGGCACTCAATAACTGAGATTTGTACACGCAGCTAACCAAGCTAGTTTCCACAAATCAATGTCCCGCAACATCAATTTGAGTTATGCCTCAATTTGAGTTGTTTACAAAGGAAATGTGTACATAATGAAATCAAATGGGACTGTAACAGGAATGTAAATCTTCGAACTGCTAACAAATTAGTACCGAATACGTATGGTTTTAGCTAGCTTTGGGGTATCTGACCGTGACGCAAATAAAATCGGCTATCAAATTTTTTGTTAATCGGTATGTGCCTGACGAACTCCTTGAATTATAAAAGTGTATCACACTGACTTTTGAAACCTTTGCTAAGCAGTAGATTCCGTTTATGGCTGCTATTAAATATCTATTACTTCATATCATACTTTATTTATCTACGAATAAGTTTTATTCGAGAATAATTCGTAAAAAAAAAATTTTGTATCTTCTCAAAACCCACTACACAACTCTGACTTATAAAATTACCTTTATGTTGAGCGAATATATGGTGTTCAAAACCCATCCCACGGTACCATCTCCTCCAGCTACCAAAATTCGACATGGTCTTGGACTCGCCTTTGCTGCCCATTGCATAGCATCTTGGGGCCCACGAGAACCCAACTCCATTACCTGCAGCGGATGTAAATATCCTCGGAGCAAAGAGACTACATCCGCTCCAGTGCTGCTGCCCGACTTGGTATTGGCAATTACAATTAGTGGCTCCCAATTCTCAATATCTGGTGGTTTGATGCCTGCTAAATGCAGACGAACCGATTCCCGTGTACGTGCAGCCACGATGCAATACGGCGGAAATATCATATCACGGAATTCACCAAGATCACATTCTCCCCGCAGGTCAATGCGTTTGTAGCAATTATTGTGGTAGCACCGCTGACACCAGGCACAACGCCAACCATAAAGGCCCAGCTCTTCTACATCATCACCGCACGCATCACAGACTGCGCTTAGGGGTAGATTGCCCTTAACCCACAAGTGTCGCATTGATTTTTCATTATGCACCCATTTTTCCTTGCACTTGAACTGTTTGTCGGCCTTACGTGTGCAGAGACGTGACGCGTGCGAACATATGCCACAGCAGTCACAGAAAACGCCAGCCGAAGGTGTTAATAGGATTTCACAAACGTTACAATAACAGGCCTGCATAGAATACGTGGATAGCGGCAAATTAATCATTTACATTATGTGCATAAATTCCATTATCTCCTAACTTACCCTATCTAAAATTTTAATGGACTTCCAGCCGTGTTTACTTTTGCCAGGTATACAGATGACGTCCTCAACCAGCAGACTGCGACAAAAGACGAATAAGGCACCCAATGCTAACAAGGAACCAATTAAAGCCTCCGGACTCAATTCAAATGTTGCCAGCTCCATGCTAAACTTGCTAGTATCTTCACTCAGAGGTAGATTATAAGCAGACTCTGAGATCGGCGAACGGATTCAACAGCCTTTACTATTTTACGGTGTTCAATTTTTCCATTATTTGTCAAACTCTACGAAAATTTTACAACGATAAAAATCAATAGGATGCAACTACAAGAATAATAAACTACAAAGGTTTTGTTTTGTTTCTTTTTTTTGTGCCAGACAACCACAGAGATATTATCGACGGGAGTTGCCATAGGATTGTGATATTCAAATTCAAATGGAATTTTGTTTCCCCATAAGAAAAGCATATAGTTGACCACCTGAAAATTTTTGTTCCTATTTGTTTTGGTAGCTCCTCACTAAAATTCTGTTTGAGTATACAATTTCTGGAAGTAAATGGACAAAGAATACTAAAAAACTCCGAGCGTATGAATAATTGATTTCAAACAGCATTTTGCTTGGTCAATGTCACAGTATATTAGAGTAGAAAGAAAAAAGTAAACAAAAGTAAAAAATAGATGTTTATTCAAATGCATTTTTAGGCGTTTTTTAATTTACGTCTTCCTCCTATTCTAAACAATCATCACGACGCCACATCAAAATTTTCTAAAATTTACTTCAAGCAACTCTGTTTAAAGTCAATAATAACACTCTGAAAATTTGTGTGAGCGGAATTCCGTTTGCAGATATTGTATGTACTTTCTATGCGGAAATTCTTTTTTAGTGTTAATATTAGCCTTATCCTATTAATGCTGCTGCGAGAAAATCCATTTCATTTTTGGGAGGAAAATTTCTAAACGCCGAATTAATTGAAGCTGTCATTCCATAAGATCTTTAAACTTGATGTTTTATTTCAATAAAATAATAATATTGTAATATAACACGAATTAATAAGACATTAAAACTTATTTCCGAATTCAAAACTTTCATTTGAATAGTCAAATTTCTCACGGATAAAAATTGTTTGGACATCAAAGTGAAATATATCTGAAAATAATACTATATGTTCCATTTTTTGTATTTATTATATGAATTTATACTTTGAGTGAAAAAGACTCAACAGAACGGAAAATAAAATATATATCCGGTAAATAAAACTTCTCACTTTCATCACTTTTGCCCTGAATAATTATTTTTATTTTCTTAAACATGTAAACATTGGGCGCGCTTCCTAATTTTTTTTTTTTTTTTTTAATATATTTATCGTCGATTATAGAAAGCTCCATACGTATTCATAGCCTCTGATAATCGCCTATGACGATTTGGCAACTATATTGCCATATAGCTCTGTGTGAGAGCAACATAAACGTCAAATTGTTGGAATTGTTCTCTGCGTGTTGCTGCGGCTCCACGTGCATTTCTTTACACGCTTGCGAATTTGTAACATTTTTATCGGAAATTAATCAGATAAAGAATAAAGAAATTGTGTAGAAAACTATGGGACGCAAAGCTGAATATAGTGAGAAGGAGAAGAAAGGTCCAGGACGCAAAGCCAAAAAACAGGGACCTCCTACATTTCTCAAAAAATCTTTCGGTACGTTGAGTGGTGTCCGCTCCGACCTGAAAACGCTTCTAGATTATCAACATTTTTTTCTCCCAACAGCTCCTCTGGACAGTGAAGACAAAAAATTGTCACATCGACAAAAACAACGATTGGCCAAAAGGCAACAAAAGAAAACTGTGGTCAAGCTAAAACAAAAACAGGCCAAGGAGAAGAAGCAGATCAAGCAGAGGCAAAAAGAATATCACAGTGACAGCGAGGAAGATGAGCGGGAGTTAAATGGTTCCAATGGCAATGTCGAAAGCGAACGAGAAATAGACTCTGATGAGGAGGATCTGCACAAGCAACAGGTGGTGGCGGCTAAAACGAAGAAAAAGGACAAGGTGAAGGGATTCACTGATGGCAATCAGGAATGGTTGAAACCGAAGCAAAAGAAATCGGCTGCGCAACAGCAAATTGTGGAAGAGCAGGATGATGATGATGAGGAAGAAGATGATGATGATGAGGAAGAAGATGGTGATGACGAGGAAGAAGATTGCCAAGACGATGAGATTGACGACGAAAATGAGCAGGATGCTAACGAAAATGGTGAAGAGGAAGAAGAGCTTGATGAAGACGACGACGATGGTGATGAGGATGAAGAAGAGGAGGAAGAGGAATCTTCTGATGAAGCGCAGGTCAAGATGGGCAAATTAGATGATTTGTCAGATGACGGAGAAGCCAATTCAGACGACGATTTTGACGTTTCTGGTGACGATAGCGAAGAGGATGAGGATGACGAAAAGGACGAAGATGGCAGCGAAGATGACGACGGTGAAGATCTCTTGCCCATCGAAAAAGCCAACAAGAAACTAAAAAAACGTGAAGCCGAAGAAGCAAAGCTGGCGGCAGAGGAAATGCAAATGTCTGTGGACCAACAGGACATTTTCCAATTTCCCGAGGAAGGAGAGGAGAAAGAAATAACGCTGCAGGACGTGCAACAACGCATCAAAGACGTATCGTTGGTTCTGTCCGATTTCAAAAGGTACCGCAATCCTAATCGCTCGCGTAGCGAGTATATGGAAGTGCTGAAGAACGATTTGTGCATCTACTATAGTTACAATGAATTCCTAATGGGTAAATTGATGGACATGTTTCCTTTGTCTGAACTTATGGAATACTTGGAGGCTTCCGAAGTTGCCAGGCCATTAACAATACGCACCAATACATTGAAAACGCGGAGAAGAGATTTGGCTGCAGCGCTCATTAACCGCGGTGTTAATTTAGATCCATTGGGGAAATGGACAAAAGTTGGTTTGGTTATTTACAATTCACAGGTACCTTTGGGAGCCACACCCGAGTATCTAGCTGGTCATTACATGATTCAAGGAGCCTCATCTATGCTACCAGTTATGGCTTTGGCACCTCAAGAAAATGAACGGATTCTGGATATGTGTTCAGCGCCGGGCGGTAAAGGTTCACATATTGCTGCCGTCATGAAAAACACAGGTGTTCTTTTTGCGAACGATGCCAATAAGGATCGCATCAAAGCTGTGGTTGCCAACTTCCATCGCTTAGGAGTGGTAAATTCCATTGTATCATGTGAAGACGGCGCCAAATTTAGGCAAATTATGACCGGTTTTGATAGAATCCTCTTGGATGCGCCCTGTACAGGAACAGGTGTGGTTTCCAAGGATCCCAGTGTAAAGACCACCAAGTGCGGCGTCGACGTTCAGAGATGCTACAATTTGCAACGTAAACTTTTGCTTACTGCCATAGATTGTACGGATGCCAAGTCAGCCACAGGTGGTTATATTGTCTACTCAACATGTTCTGTACTGCCTGAGGAAAACGAATGGGTCATTGATTACGTACTAAAGAAACGTAATGTAAAATTAGTGCCCACAGGACTTGACTTTGGCGTAGAAGGCTTCACCAAGTATCGTCAGTACAGATTCCACCCATCATTGAATTTGACACGCCGTTACTATCCTCATACCCATAATATGGACGGTTTCTTTGTGGCCAAATTGAAGAAATTCTCCAATACGATACCTGTTAGCAAAGAACAACAGGAAGAAGATGAAAAACATTTGGATGAGGGTATTTCAACAACCACCGATGATAGTGTGACTCTATTAAACGCAGATGACAATGAAGAAGGAGATGATGAGTCAAAACCCAAGAAATTGGGTAAAAGGGCGGGAAAACCTACATTAAGTGAATTGGAATTGGCGGCCAAGAAAAAGAAAATGGAAGAGAGCAAAACGAAATACATAGCCAAGGTCTTTGAGGCGCCAGTTAAAGTTGAGAAGAAAAAGAAAGAAGTACCAGCACAGGAACAAAATAAACCAGCAAAACAGGAGGCCAAAACAAAACCAAAGGAAGTGCAAACTCAGGAAAGGCATGCAGCAGTAGTAAACAAAAAAGAGCAAAAGCTAAATAAGAAACAAAATAAATTGCAAATATCCGCTCAGAAAAATGGTATTGAGTCAAAGGCACGAGAAATCGAAATAGCTACCGATGCTGGGCTGCAGCAAAATGCCCATAAGCAGCAACCCGAAGTAAAACAGCAAAAATCCATGCCCGTTCAGAAGATTGCAATTACAGCTCACCCTCAACAACATTTAGAGAAATCCAATAAGAAACAAAAGCAAGAAGTGAGCACAATTGGTGACAACAAAGATAAACCATCATCTCCAAACAAACCTCAACAGAAATTGAAAAGACCTGAAAAAGAAATCGAAATAGCTACCGATGATGGACTGCAGCAAAATGCCCAAAAAGGAAAAAAATTAAACGCAAAAAATAAACAACAAAATTCCTCACAACAGCAATCCAACCATAAGCAGGAATCCGATGTAAAACAGCAACAATTTACGCCTGTTACGAAGATTGCTACTGCACCTCATCCACAACGACATTCAAAGAAATCCAATAAGAAACAAAAGCAAGAAGTGAGCACCATTGGTGACAACAAGAATAATCCACCATCCTCAAACAAGCCTCAACAGAAATTGGAAAAACCTGCAAAGTCACCAACAAATCTAGACGATCTGCAGCCACTATTAGAAGGGAAACCCATTAAGAAACAAAATAAAATAAAACAAAAATCTAAACAGATTGGCAAGTTAAAGAAGAATAAATAAAGGATTCGCTTTCTACTCTTAGGTTTTAATAAAAAAATGTTTATTATAAATAACAATAAATAGTTATTAACTTTTATCATCTTGCACGTTTTTGTATTTATGTTTAAAAATTATACAAAAATAAAATAAATGGTACTTGTGGAAGACGATAGGTATATTATTGAAAACCAATGTTTTGGTTTTTCTTTTAATGTTCATTATATCATCGTGAATAAATGGGAAGGAAGGAAATACCGGAGTCAAGAGTAGAAAATATGCGGATAATAATTTTTTCTGACCTTGCCAGAAGATAAGTAAAATTCTAACATTTGAGTAAAGGAGTTAGTTATCTAGATTTCAAATAGAATTTTTTTCTCCAGTAAGTACTTTTAGGACGAAAGTAGATGTCGCTTGATGTGGCAGCAAGACGTAACATTGACATATTTCCCGAAATTCGATTTTTCCTTTTAATTTCTAACTGTTCGTTGCATATTCTTCTATATTTTTGGTCGTTTCTATTCCTTTATAATTCGTGATAAAATTAATTACACATCTTCTGAAATTTTCTACGAATGACTGACTTAACCTATAAATTTTTAATTCAAATAATTTTATCGGTTCCGACACCACAAACATATCTAAAAATTTTGGGAAAGCCTGAAGAAATTTTATTCATGTTAGCCACGCAAGCTCCGTTGTATACTTTAATGATGTATAGGATATGAGGCATTATCATAGCATATACATTTATTTTCCTTAACGTTTTATTGATTTTTGAGGAAAAAATTGCAATGTGCGCTTTAAGCTTTAATTCAGCATCAATCGCGAATCTAAGATATGACATTAAATTTTCGTAGCTAATGATATTGTTTTGAGTATCACGCCCGTTCTGAAATCCAATTAATTTCGTTTTACCCACATTCATAAGATTTTTTTTCCTAACAGCCCAATCACAAATGTTAGCAATGTCAGTGTGTAGGATGTCTGAACAGTCGCTCATTGAATGTATTTGACTTGGAACAAGTAACCGAATATCATCAGCATAAATACTTAGAAGTCTGAACACATAATCGCAGATCATAATTGTATAGCATGAAGGATAGAGGACCTACGAAGGAGAATTGCGGCACCACAGAAGACACGTTACATAAATCAGAACAGCCATTATTGCAGATAGCGAATAGGGAACGATTAGTTACAAACGAACAAATAAGTTTGCATGAAGAATTTTAAAACGTATACTGTGATGTGAAAAAAGCTTATTAATAATAAGAATGTTATGATCTATAGAATCCTACATTCATTTTTTCTCTCAAAGAACCCACATCTTTGTTTTTGTCTGTATTTGAACGATTGAGAAAATAAAAATCAATCTGTGATTTTTATTTTTGATTTTTAAAAAAAAGAAGTCAATCTTGATTTTTAGCTCTGATTTTTAAAATGAAAATCCATAATTTTTAAAAACAAAAAACATTTCCAATTATAATTTTTAATTTTTATTAAAAAAACTAATTTTTATTATAAAAATCGCTTCATATCTGCTTCTGATTAATATAAAACGGATTAATAAATAATTATTAAAAATGATTTATAAAAATATTATTCACAACCGATCCCTGCAGATCACTTTGTACCTAGAGTATATAAATTGGTTGAACATGTATCTATTCAAATAAAAAATATCGCCTTTCTGTTCAGCCTTTTTAAGGGGTTAAAAAAAAATTGAATTTACAATAACACAAATTCAACGTTTCAAAATTTTTTCAACGCAAACGCCCATTAGGAACATTTACAATAAAGTTTCCACATCGGGTTTAGACCCTGTATAATTAAGGGATATTCGTGTAATGTATAAATATATTTTAGCACCAAATATGGTATTACCTTTTGAATATTTGGCCGTCTTCTACTTAAATATTGGAAAAATAACCGTAGAATTTCACCATTTAATAAATTTATTTACAGATTCCTTTGCAAATTTATGACATTGTCATAAAATGCTTGGTTGTTCAATGAATCAAAAATTGTTTTAGTATCGAATTGGCTATATTTTTTTTTTTTCGAATTCACAGACCAACTGTTTTTCCTATGAGATGCTCAGTTAGACTTCAATTGCAAGAACGTCTGAATTATAAACGTTTGCAATTAACTACTACTGAGGCAATACATGTTGTTTAAGGAAATTTCTTCCTCCGACAACTACTATTTTTTTGATTTAAATTGATAGTTCCTTCGGAGTAACTCTATGTTTTATTTGTAGATATTAAAGTTTATGTCCAAGATTTTAAAAATTCCTATGCCAAGTGCCTTCCCAAGATGACATCAACAGATAGATTATTTGTATCGGTTTTTAAAATACAACCATTTTCCATGATCCCTGTGGAATCTGATGATGTAAGTTTTGCTTAAAGTAGTTAAGAAGAATCTCAATCATCAAAATCAATATAATCAATATACAGGGTGGGCCATAAGGGTGTTGGCGATTTAATTCTTCAATTTATCGGTAACGCGTGGCGCGGGGTGGCGGGGGGATATGTTGTTCGCTGCGCCGCTTCCTGGAAATTTAGTCGCCATGGAGCCGTACACGGGAGTGCAGCGTGCATTTTGTGTCCGAGCGTATTACGAAAACAATAAATCAGTGATTACTGTACGACGTTTGTATCGGCATGAACACGGTTTACACGACTTAAGTGAAGTTCCACTTCGGTTCTGGTCCGAGACTAATCCCCGACGCTTGCATGAACGTCCACTTCACAGCCCTAAGCTTGTCGTGTGGGATGGGATAACGTCAACCGGTATTATTGGACCATACTTTTTTGAGGACGAAAGAGGGCATGCGATGACGGTTAGAGCGAACAATTATTGCAACATGCTAGCAGACTTTTTGGTGCCAGCTTTGCAAGAACTTCAAGGCAATACCTCGAGGATGTGGTTTCAACAGGATGGGGCCACAAGTCATACTACTAGGGTATCCATAGAGCTGCTGAAAAATGTTTTTCCTGGAGAACTCATTTCGATCTCTCTCCATGCGATTATTTTCTATGGGTCTACCTCAAATCGGTAGTCTACGAGAATAATCCGACCAATTTAGAGCAGTTGAAGAGGAACATTATTCAGGAAAGTAACAAAATACCGAGAACAACTTTTCAACGAGTTTTCCAAAATTTGCGACTTCGGTTCCAAGAGTGTCAAGCAGCCGAGGGAAGCCATTTTGGACAACATTATTTTTAAGTCTTAAAAATTCCCATGCTTCTACTTTTTAAAAATAAAAATATATTTTTTTTACGTTTCGTAGTTTTCTTTTTAATTGAATATTTAAACCGCCAACACCCTTATGGCCCACACTGTAGTTGAGTTTGAATATTCAACTTCTAATTCACCTTAGTACCACTGAGTGATCCAAGGTTTAGTAGAAAACAAAACTGCATTCTTTTTCTTTGTTGCAACATTGCAGTTAACGTTTTTCGTTCCATTAACACTTCTAATTTATTCAATGCCATGGTTGCAAGCACCGCATAGTTCAAATCACTGCCAACACACGCATTTAACATTTTATAGTAACCTTGTGATAAAACTGCATTCATTTCTTTGTTGTTGTTGTTGCTTTATTGTTTTAAACATTTTGCTTTTCGAGTTCTCATTTCATTTCAAGTGTAAAGGAAATTGAATTGAATTTGTAAATTATAGTAAATTATACAAAAGTTTGTTGGATTTTCTATACACATAATAGATAAAAAAAGTAAATTTAAATTAACAATAGTTTACGTAGTAATTTTGTGCGAATTATATGTAGATGAATTTTAAACTAGTTCAAAAAGTAGGGAATGGGCGGGTTAAGGGGGGTTTAAAACTATACATATTAGTTTTATTGTAAATAATAAGGAAATTTTAAATTTCTCGTTCAGTTTTGTTGAAGTTTTTGTAACTTTTTAGTTTGTTTCTTAACAATTTTTATTTGTGTTAGTAATACATGCTTTTTGTTTTGCTTTTTTCCTTTTTTTTTTGTTGATTATTAATAATAATAATATTTAATATTTTTGAAGCTTTAGGCTTGGCTTGTTTTTTTTTTTTGTGTAGTTTTGTTTCCCTTTACTCTATTAATCTTGACCTTTAAGGAATTTCTTTAGACGTTCGGGTAATGGTAATTTGTCAATATTTTGGGCTTTCATATTTAGTAGAATAGCATCACGGCAAGCATTTTGTAAGGACACAACTGAAATGTTAAAAGGGACATTAACGTACCGCCATCACATACTTAAAAGGAAAATGCAAATGTGTTGCCACTTACTGCCATATAGTTGAATGATACGTATCTGCTTTGTCGTACCATATACATCGATTACCACGTGCAACGGTGCCTTGTCCAAGGGTATATCTTTAGTGCATGGTCCTTGATCGACGCCGTTTATAATGAAATGCATTTCGCCTTTTGTTTTATCGTTCTCGGTGGGTATGAAGACTACACCAATGCGAGATCCTTTATCGGTAAGCAAAATACCTGGATTACAGTCACCGGTGCCGTTTATGTCAGCCACTGAGGGTCTTAACAGTCGCTTCGGTATCATGCCTCGTGGTGTACGTACATACATAGATTCTCCCAAAATAGTGCCTAATAACAGAAGATATGAAATTATAAAATAAAACTATCAGCGAATCTCAAAATTATATTTGATTTTCGGTTAATTTTGCATCATTTATTTATTTGCTGTTACTTTTCAAATATACATATATGTATATATACTCGTATATACAGAATATTATCGCCATAAAGATATAGAAGGTATAAAATTTAATAATCCTTTGTTAATTAATAAGCTTCGTCTACCTAACCGTTCATAAGAAATATTTGCTAAACAAAATAACCCAGAAGAACGAACATAACCCATGAGCAATTATTAAAGTATAAGAACCACAAAAACTCATATATCTTATAGTTATTAAACTTGCTAATACAATTCCTATATATGCAACAGAAGAATAAGCAATTAAAGCTTTTAAGTCAGTTTGTCGTAAACAAATTAAACTCACCAATAACCCCCTACTAATCTAATTCTAATTTAAATAAAATTACATTTAATTCCTATTCTAGAATCCGAAAATGGTATTAGTTAGAGAGAATTAAAGTTGCTTGTATTAGGATTTTTATGAATCAGAATCTCGTTTAAAAGGATTTGAAATTTAGAACAAGTCATTAACGAAATTAATTCGAAGAAATATGTTGAGAAAATTAATGGAATTCAACGTTTGGTGCGTTGTTGAATATTGTTGAACAGCATGCTTTATTGGAATTCGGTTGTTGCGATAATTTTTACCTTATTCTCATTGGTAGATAGTAGCAATGTAGTGAGTTTCTTCCGTCAGCTGTGTTCCAAAAGGTGCCGATAGCAGGTTTATACTGATTAGAGATAGACAAAATTACTTATTTTTTTAACTCTCTACATTATTTTGAAACTGCTGCTAAATTTTCTAAAGCATAAAATAATAACCTATCAGAACAAACGAGGTAAAACTAGCAAATGAAGAAAACTTATAAATACAATATCTTAAGTTTGTATTAATTATTAGAAGAAAATTAAAAAAAAAAAAAAAAAACAAAATCCGCAAAGAAAGTATAATCCCTAACAACAAGAGACGTGAACTTAGTTAGAAACGTTTGCAGAACATCAAGTAGTGTAGATGTATCAAAACGAATCTCAGGAGCCACAAGTTCATAATTTAGTTTTACAAATCTTGAAGTGATCACGATGAAATAACTGTAAGAAACCATATCGTGACATGAACGCATGTAATGTTTTTTATCGAATTAGATTTGCTTCCAAATTACTAACTACAATTACTGATCAATCAACGATCTTTTCGAACTACATTTTCATAGGAATTTAATGCTAAATCTATACGGAGTCTGGGAATGTTGTTCCGACTTGTTACAGGATGCCATTCTACCCCATATAGTAAGTATTTAGACGTTATAAAATTACATTTATTTTTTAGCAATGAGAGCCAATGATAAAAATTAATTGACAGCGGGATTTTACATTACAGTATTTTGATCATGATCGCATTTGCATATAATAAATTTGATTTTTATAAAGTTTCTAACAGTCCAGCTTTAAGTAAGGGCGATATTGCAATCAAGATCAGTTTTGTAATTATCGATGGCTAAAGTTGGTATGCGGGAATTTAAAGGGAATGCCGTGTGCATAAACATTAGTAATGCACAAGAGCAAAAATCATTAATACATATACGCCACAAAGAAATGTGCCCCAAAAATGTAATACTGCTGTAGACCACAAAAAGCAGATTAACAAACGGTAATATTAACTTTGGTATTTATGCGATCTTTAACCACAATTTCAAAAATTTTGGGCGGCGAGTATTTGTACAGGAGTAGATCGCAACTGGCTTTTCTAAATTGTAAGCTATTTTCACGAGATTCTACAGACGTCGATTTGAGATGAAATTTAATTTTGATACAAATGAAATTATTTAAATGGTTTAAATCCAAACCGCCAACATCAGAATCATGGCTGGTTGCACCAACGCTTTTTACGCGAGAGAACAGTGCAAATGTTTACTCGCTGTATTACGCAGTGGCCAATATTACAATATTTCTTGTGAGACAGTTGGTTGTTCTGAAAGAAATCGCAGAACGGTTAAAATGATAGTCTTTTCGTATCGGGTTCAATTCAAGTTTTTTCCTACCAGTTCGATTCTAAAAGCTTCGTATCAAAACAGTGTTCGGCACCCCATTTGTATGTCGGCTATATCAAAACATGTACTAATGTCTTCCTTTTTTATAGTATTCATCAGTCAGCGCTTATTTGAGACTGAGTGGCAGACATACTATTGTACTTAGCATCGCTAAACCAATATACGTACCATATGATTTAATGTTGACACCATTTATTCAACTAATCTTTAGTGTAGCGCCATTACAAGTTATTAGTGAAGCCTCTAATGCTTACCAATAAAATGATGTCGCTAGAAGACATGCATGAAACTTTTAGATATTATGCGACCTTTTCTATTCAATAAAATTGGTTTCGTCTTTAACAAGAGTCATATGTCGTAGCTTATGATGACGGCATACATATTTTCAAGCTGAAAATGAAGCAATGAAGGGTTAGTTAAAATTAAATTAGTATTGAATGCGACCGAGTTACAAGCCTCAATACACAAATTATCTTCACTCCTGGTCCAATGCGTGAACTTTGACTAATATGCACCTTTGGCATGGTAGATGAACAAAACGAAATTAAATGGAGGACCATGCTTGCAAATAAATAATTGTTACTTCGGACTAATCAAACAAAAACAAATATCGTAGGATCGAATTCCTAACCTACAGATATTTTTGAATATTTAAGATTTCTATCTGATTCTATCTAATCTTTTACAAGTACTGGCAATCACGTTTCGCCAATTAGAGAAAACAGGGAGAATTAGATATAATGTATTATTGTGATCGCTCCACACCATTGGAATGTAGAATGCTAAGAAATAACAATGAGAGATTTTCACAAACAAAGAATTACGTATTTTTGATTGGATTTCTCTGAGTAATCAGTTAATGCTTCAAGCATACGAAAAATGATCAATTTATTTGGTAATTTACTGCATAGTCCTGTCAACGCTGGGGTTAAGCTTTTTAATTAATTATAGCCCATTTTTGCTTAATGTAATAAATTTATAAATATAAAACACGCAATTCCGCACTAGCTTGGAATTAACACTCTCGGGCCGTAGAACAAATAACTGTACAAATAAATGTGGCGACTTCACGCATCTAAATATTTATAGACATTTATACAATATACACTTTGGAAACGTCTTTTCGGGTAAAGATATTGCCTCAATACCTGTTTCCACAGGATCCTAAGAAATGTATTCGAGATTATCAAATTTATGAAAAGCACTTTCAACGCTTTTTGCAATTGAAATGATTATATTCATTCTTTCGCATTATAAAGTACGATCTACTGGCATATCTTTTATGCTGCTGCCGATTTCCCAATTCACTTTTTAAAAGGTGTTTAATGTTAATGGTTCGTTTGTGTTAGGAACTTATCTAACGTTTTTTTTTATGCAGATGTAACTAATTAATTGTAATGCTATCAATACTCGTATGTAGTTCATTCATGGGAATTGATTAATAAAGATGTATGACGTGATATACAAAAATGGTAAGTTAGAAAACTGACTGAAATTTCTTTGCTGGACTTTTTTACATCCAAATTTTGGTATTCAAATTAATATGTACATTTTTGGATTCTCGTCCGTGATATCCCCTATTCTGTACTAATATGCAAGTCATTTATGGATGTAATATTGTATTAATAACACTGTATTAATATTGTATTATTATTAAACTCAAATTCCAAAATGGTTTATTAGAGTGTTGTCGTGTGAACAATTTTATAAGACTAATCTGCGAATTATTTCAGCGGGCTTTCCGAAGGGATGCAAATGCTGTCGCAAGTCGCACTCAGTGGTTGTAGATGTACATACATACATGTATAAAACAAAGTTTGAATTGTAAATGTCTTACCGCCAATTTTCTTTGCCCCAACTCTGCTTGCAATGTCCCACTCCTTAAAAAAATCAAAACAATGCGGCAATTGAATACCAACTAGATGCGTACCCTGTCTGTCCTCCTGTTAAAACAACTTTTAGATTTGAAATCTAACATTTTAATACACTTCATTTGGAATTTTCAATCGTAATGATTCATTTCCGTTCCTACTAGTATTTTTTCACTAGTTAACCAACACTAAAATAACAAAGTTTTCCATATATTAAAGGGTGATTTGTTTAATCGTAGTTTTTTTTTTTAAATCGAATAAAACACTCAAATTTGCGTCAGATAATGAAATTTTTTATTGAAATCGATAAATAAATAAAAAAAAATAAAAGATAATTTCATGTAAATGTTGTCCGCGGCTTCGTCTCAAAATGCCCAGGTCCAATTTTCGCCACTTTTTCGAGCATTTTGGCCTGTATTACACGAATAACGCGTGTTATGTTATCCTGTAAGGCTTCAATAACGTTCGGCTTGCCCACATAGACTAACGACTTGACATAACTCCACAAGAAATAATCAAGAGGCGTTAAATCGCAAAATTTTGGAGTGTCAACTCACAGGGCCAAATCGAGAGATAAGCTGCTCATCAAATTCATTCCTCAACATATCCATTGTTTCACCAGCAGTGTGGCACGTTGCACCGTCCTGATGAACATGTGATCAACCAAGTTCAACTCAGCCAATTGGGGGAAAAAAAAAATTCCATGTGGTTGAGTAACACATGCCCAATCGCTGAGAACGGCGACGAATTGGCATTTCACGATCGTCATTAACACTGGTCGCTACGGTTGCAATATTTTCTTCGGTATGCACTTTACGCATGCGAATCGACGGTTTTATGTCCAACAAAATAAATTTGGTGCGAAATTTGAGGATAACAGCACGAATTGTTGATTCAGCAGGTCGATTATGACGACCATAAAATGGTCGTATCAAACGATGCACATTTGTCACAGAGCACGAATTTTGATAATAAATTTCAACGATTTGCAATCGTTGCTCGTTTGTTAGTATTTCCATGATTAAATGGCTAAGTACACTGTACACTTTTCACTTTGACAGATGACGTTTGGACGCCACTACAAACCAGTGCTGAAAATCTTACTTCCTATGTAAGATCAAAGTTGGAGTATGCCTCTATTGTTTGGAGTCCTCTTTGCCAAGTCAACATATCACGCAAAAAAAGAATTCAGCGGGTCTTCCTGAAATTTGCTCTCTCTTAAATTAACTTAGGTGATTTTGTGGCTCCTTATATTTCTAGATGCTGGTTACTGGGCTTACAGCCATAGCAATATCGCCGTATTTATCATACCTTGTTATTGGTATTCGATACAATGGCTGGTATAATTGATTGTTCTGAATTATTGTCGCTTATACCGTTTAACGTTCCGCCGAGATCACTCAGATATCATTATATATTTAATGTAGCACAGCATTCCACAAATTATGGCCAACATAATGCTTTGAATCGTGGATTTACTGAATTCAATATCCTAAATGGGATTGCAGGAAATGAATACCCAATTCAACACCTGTCTAGAAATAACTTTAAACTGTTCCTTTTTAGATATTTAAGATACAAAAATATACATATTTACATAACTTTCTTGAAATATGTCATGTCAATTCTTAGTCCGTAAGGATTTATATGTCCATAGACCTAAATAAATGAAATGAAAAAAATTAGAAAATCTAGCCATGTATTGAATTTTGCTTAATAACCACTGAATAACTCTGTTCTATGTACTTACAAGCTCTCTATTTTTAAGCTCACAGAAAGGGAACTTACCTGACTAATCGCCAAAAAAAAAGTAAATAAATAAATAAATAAAAGACTATATTGGTAGTAAGCGTACGATCGTAAGCAACAATTAACCATTGTGCTCTACATCTTCTAATTTTACCAAAATTGTAAAGTTCCACTTTCAAAAACAATGTTTTTGACTACTTTGATATTCGGCGCGCAATGACAATATAGATTTCCGGAGAAAATGTGTTTCTACATACTACGAAAAATAAGTTTTATGCCAACATTGATGATGAAAACATAACTTCATTGAATCTATCAAGGCCTATTTAACTAAAACACAGCACTGAAATCACATGAAATTGTTAATTATGTCCAAAAAACTTGATATGGTGTCCGAGTTACGATCGGCCATCTAAAATATGTTATAAAAGCCACTTCTTAAGCCTTCGTTATTATATATTCACAAAATTTATTTATAACATCATAAGCAATCCAATAAACGGATGGAAACAGGTAATTGAAAAGAAATTATTGGGTTTAGAGACTCATTCAAATGATGACAAATTCAATTTTGTATGTTTCGCACGATCCGCTATCAGTTGGATCACTCATTTGAATAATTCCATATAATATTTGAATATTTGTCATATACTTACTTTTCATGGATCCCGCTGAACTTGTGGACGCTTGACCATCACTTGTACCACCTTCGGGTATGCTACTGCAATCTCCAGAGCCGCTACCTCCGCCACCAGCACCTCCACCTCCGCCGTCACCCGCATTTGATCGTGGTGCTAGAGCATGTGACTCAAACTTCGATATGGGGTATATCCAACATGTGCCCAAATTGGCCAGGTCTGGTAAAGCAAACTGCGGCAAGCCATCCTCCATAGAGCCCAACACATCTGGCACTAATTGGGTTAGACCTAAACGCATATGGCCGGACCAACCACGCTCGTTTTTCTCGATCTCCACCAAGAATATCTCGCCCATTTGTAGTGGTTTCTCGGAAAATGTGACGGCGTCGGCAAAACTCGCCTTACGGAAAGCTACTGTATTGTCATCACATAATATAATATTCGCACCATGATAAGGATGAAATCTGGATAATTGGCGTTTTGATGTGGCTGGTGTGTAATTTTGCGTAGTTGCTGCCACTGTGCTATTATTTACGCCAGCAGCCGCACCAGCACTGCCACCACTTGCACTCGCAGTGGAATTGGACTCTGGTACGTTCATTACTCTATGCAATGTCTTACACTTAATAATTAATTAATAAACTAATGATTAACAACAACGTATATATCGTGTAGAACAATATTCTTCTTGACGTGAAGTTTTTCCTATTTCAACAAAACAAAATGCTTTTTTGTATACATTTTGAAAAGAGAGACAGAACACAGAGTCGTTTTTCTACTGTTAATAACGTTTCACAACACTGTTTGTTGCAATCTACTTCTCTTGCTCTTTCGCTATTATTGAGAAATTTGACAATTTTATCAGCTGATGTTGCCATGTAGGGTTGACAAACTGTGGTAGTGGAATTGTACTTTTCTCGATTTGGATAGTATTACAAATATAATAAGTTAATTAATAAAAAAAAATCACCACGTGGGAAACAGAACCAGACAGAAAAAACTTCACTTAAAAAACACAAAAAAAACCCATATATTTCTCTTACAAATATTAAATTATTTCCCATCGAATAGGACAAAATGTACTACCCTAAGCCAAATGCCATCCCTAATGTGAGCTTTCATAACGACATCGTCGTCTCTGTGGAACGGAATCATTTTTCGGTTTATTGTTTAATATCTTTGGAAATTAAGGTAAATATTAATGGAACATAGTTTGTTTTTACCAATTACTGGTTAGAACCTATTGACCGCTTCCGTTTCTTTTATAGTATGCGCGTTCCCACAGCTACTTACCTCGCTAAACGCAATGCACGTTCCCCTCAGAATGAAGACAAAGTACCTTTCAAGGAAATGTTGCCTTTGCGTTTGAGGAACTCTGTGAGTGGCAAGGGCGACTCCAATTCAGATGTTGCCTGTCTTCAGGATATGGCAGTGCTATTAGCCTGCCTTAAGACAAATGACTTTGTGGAGCAGTTTTGCCATAGAGAAATAACACAATTCAAACGATGTTACAAGACATTTTTGGATCGCAAGGCCAGTACTGCACAAACTATTAATCAGGGTATCATAACGCCGGGCAACAACTTGGATTACAGGCAGTTGAACAAGTATATGAGACGCTATCCTAATCCCTAGATATCCCGGTCTATAAAAGAGTTTAAATAGAAAATGTGTCTATGAGGCATCATGTGAGATGTACTAAACCTTGTCAACCTGAGTTTTAAAATATAATTTTGTTTGAAGTTTCTTTAAAAATATGAGAGTTATGAGGAAGATCACTCTTTATTTTTGGATTGATGGAAACTCATTAAGAACCCTATTCCGCAATTTCTTTTTTTTTTTTTGGCAAACCTCCGGATTTGCCAGCTGCCTTATCTTTTTTTTAATGGTGTTTATCACCTGAAAAAATATAAGTGTACGTACTCCGATCTATGGCAATATGATGTTCGAAATTTATCGGCTTTTGTAGTAAGAAGTAAAAATTCCTTTTTTACCGGCTCAATTTACCGGGTCAATTTAGTAAAATCTTATTGATTGCAGCCTTAACTCCGCCTGAAGCCCACAACTATGTGCCCATGTAAATAGAGTTTGAAGCCGATGTCCACTTGTCTGGCTGGCAGACATGATAGCTGTCGTAAATCTTTATGAATCTTTTCAAAGCTCGGCACAGCTCCATATTTCATCGAATCAAAGCCGGGTATTATAAATGTGCTGTTTCGATCCACGCGTTTTGGTACCTTCCACATAAATTCGACGATTTTACGAAAGCTTAAGTCACTTTATTTTAACCAACGCTTTCTGGTGCAACTAATTCAAATGACCGATTAAACTCATGTATTCTTAGAATCATATCTTCGTCACGATTACACTAAATTTAGTCAAACTCGGTATACATTGAGGGACGAGTTCGGTAGTACCTGTGAAAATAAAGTGGATTACATTATCACGGCCCTTAAACTTTAGTTAACATGTAATGCAAAGCTTGGTGGCCTGTGAAAAAATTGATTGGATAACGGCCTGGACTTTGCTGGATTTCTGGTTCCTAATTTCATCTGTATAATTCCGGATTCATATCTTTCGTTTAATTTTAATAAAAGCAATATGGAACATTAATTCAGGGTATTCATCGATAAGGGTTTGGCGATTTTCTATGCACCATCCGGCATCCCAAACGCCTTCGCAACAACGCAACAATGTTGGGTGAAAAAATATGTAAGTCAGTCTGTTCTGGTTTTTCGGTATTACGGGTTGTTTCGGAAATATTAGTTAATAAATAAATTAATTAAAATGATTTAATTTATATTCCTTTGGTTGAGACAATAAAACTTGACTTGACTTGACATTGAATTTGAAAAAATATATGTGATTTGTAAAAATATAGATCAATATTGTTTTTAAAATAAAAAGCAATCATATACATATAAATAAATATACATGAAGATTATCCATTCAGCGTTTTCAAAACCGTCTGTCTGGCAGGGCTGTCAGCTGTTAAATACCTGTCACCTGAAGTGTTATTTATTTAGGGAAAGTTCTGCCATTTAGGAATATGGATCGTTTAACAACCGAAGAACGCGTAAAAATAGTTAGAGCTTACTCCAAAAGTGATAATTCAAATGTGATTCAACACGACCGATTTCGGTTTTATTGCATTGCAGTTTTATGTCTGCTTTATTTAACTTTAGTTTTAGAGCCGAAAAATGGATAATCCTTTATATTTTTAAATTCAATTACTGTAGAATTTATTTATAAAAGCAACCTTTAATGGTGGAAAAAACATTTTGAAGTGAGTGAGTTTAGCACGAGGCTTAAGCCTTGACTTAAAACGACTGATTTGTAAAGTAATATCTTTACCCTGCTCTCAATTATACAAAACAACAATAAAACCCACCCCAGTTCATTAATCTGTGAAAACTGTCATCAAGAATTCAGCTTTTCACATTTTCCCATAAAGTGCCCTACATCTTTATAAGGTCATAAGTTAATAAAGTGAAAGAAAGATGAAATTTCGGAAAATCGACTAATTTGTGTGGTAGGGGCAGGAACAGGCGTGGCAATGCCGCTCATTTTCTTTTTCAAACCTCGCTTTTAACGCAATTGAATAATAGTTATGGACCTAAGAATATATGGGTTAAATCGATCACTTTTATGGGAAGTAGCCGAAAGGGCTGGTCAAGTCAGCCATTTTCATTCTCAGAAAGGCATGATGTGCCCCAAATTTGACTGAATCCATTGTAATCGCTTAGAAGATATGAAGCTAAGAATATCCGGGTTAAATCGCCCACCTATACAGGAAATACCAGAATAGTTAATTTGTCGGTCTCTTCAAATGTTGGCAAGGATTATAAAACAATAGAATGTACGAAAGTTTAATCAACGAATTGAGGAAAAAATTTAATTTCGGTCGATATAGTCCAAACTATATCCGTATACAAACTAGCAGTGCCAAGATTTAAGAAGTTTCGCAGAGATTTGCAGTTATCAAGTGTACCACCCAGCCAGTCAGGCAGACGGACATCGCTAAATCAGCTTAAAAAGTACTGAAATACACTGCGTGGAAAGGTGTTTGGTACTTTAGACGCTTCCTTCTGGTCGTTACATTTTCATCGTATCATGATGTTATGTTGTGCACGTACATTACTTCGGGTGAAGCTATAAACATTTAATTTTATATACATGAATATATAGGGATTGGTTTTTGGAATTAGATAAGTCGTAGCAAATGGCAATTTTTTGATCCGGTGGGTTGTAATTTAAGAATATCTCCGGCTGTTTTTTTGTAAAGATTATCGGGATTCACTCGGACTTGTTCGTTTTATTTTTTTATTCGAAAATACGATAGAAACTTGAGCAATTGTTACACGTTTGAAAATGTCAGAGTAGAAAATGCAATATCCACAGAAAATTAATTATACACTTTCAGCGTTACCCAAAGGTAAACTTACAATATTTGCGAATTTATCGAAATTGAGTTTGAACTTTTGTGACACCAAAAATAGGACAGCCCACCACATTAATAACGTATGTCATGTTCAATTTAGTTATTCCACATATTAATTTTGATAACTTTCTAGTTGCTAATCTAAACTACTTCCTCTAACCAATCCAGCTACTCTTGACAGCGCAAATGTGTTTTCTAGAAGTATATACTTCTAGCTTGATAGTTTTAAAAGATTCCTCATTAATCAGGGATTCTAAAGCAGCCCCTTTCACGCAAAGCAAAGCGAAATTTTGTTCGTTTATTAAAGTTTGTTGTCGTTATACATTTCGTTTTAAAATTAATTTATCTAATTCTAAATAATACTAACACAACTATTTGCTTTTCAATAAACAACATCTGCATCCCCCAATCCCCCGGATGATGTACTACATCCCGGCGATGATTGACTTAACACATTCAAATAACTGTTGGTGTGTCTTGTCAGGCCGGAACGTTGTTTCAACTCGAATAATTCAGCTAATAAAGTCTGTTTCTCTCTTTCCAACATAGCAATACGTTCGCTCTTCAAATGGCCCTCGTTGGCCAATAAGCGATTCTGCTGACGCAAACGGTCCGTTATGGTTGTGGTAACTGATGCAGTCGTTCTGTTCGTGGGAGTCTTGGTAGGCATTCTGAAGGCCAGATTGAAGTGAAAGGGAAAACCACCTCTTTCCCAGGTCTCCGCCAGAACTGAGAGACTCCGATTGACTTCCAAAACGCGAGCTCTTTGGAAATTCAAACGTTCTTGTTGGACTTCGGACCATTGTTCCTATGGAGAAATTATGGGGTAGGAGAAGAGAAAATCATAGATTAATGCAAACCGATGTTACACTACATAGCAAAACTTTGCAATGTAGCTTACCGTATGTGAAGAACCCATTCTACCCAAGTATTTAATTTTCTCCTGAACATTTACCAGTTGCTGCATATACCACTCTCGAGCCTTGTCCACCGAATCCAAGCCCATTAATAATACTTCTCTTTCCTCCTCAAACTGTTTCAGACGCTTCAGCATGTTGTAGTCAATACCATTTTGAAGAGTGTGCCGACGCGGTTCTCTTCGCTTGGTCGTACTTTTCTTTAAGGGCATATTTGTGAAATTTCCACTATCCGTAGCCGATGAAGAGCCACCGTCTGCGCTGCCGCGGTAACCACATTGCTGCATATAATTGGGCGTTTTTTGTTTCTCCTTGGCGTCCATTTCATTACGTAGCACGCCCATTTGCCAGTTCTGCAAGGCGTTACGTATCTCAGCCTTGTCCATTACGTTGGATGCTGCCAACATTCCAGAATTTCCTGCATTGGCATTAAGGACCGAAGCTCTGGGTGGCTTAGGCGGTGGAGGTGGTGAATTGTAAGGCGATTGTATGGTATTCGATGATGTCGTTAGTTCTCCCTCTGAATCTGGACTTAACTGGGGTAAACTTAAAGCTCTGTGGGCTGTCGATATATTGTGCGGTCTCATATTGCCCGACCAAGGATTTGTTGGCAAAGGATTTTCTATATCCAAGGCCGGAGCTGAGGGAGGCCGTTGCGATTTACTAGGTGATTTCATTTTCCAAACTACACCGCCGCCAACACTACCTGCTACCCCAACTGTTGTCGCCTTTAAATGTTGGTGTTCCCCGTGTGCTGAGTTTGTATTTTGATTCCTAAGCAGGCATAGTTTTAAACCAGCGCAAAATCTTTCGAATGTCAGTAAACCACTGACCGGTGTAACTTTCCGCAAAGATTCGATGACACCTCTTGGCAGACCTTTGCTGCCATCATCCTGCCACCCTTTCTCAATGTCTATAAACTTGACATAACCTGTACGTTGGTCATCCAGGATATCGAATAAGGTTTTCATGGACTGTACAAATGGTTTGGGCAAGGCATCGAAAGCATTTCCACTGGGAATGGCAGTTGGATTGGGATTGTTTAAACTATTCATGACATTGTTTTGTATATTCAGGGTTTGATTATTGCCAAGGACACCCACAACAACATCCGAATCGTTGAGACGGTGCATTCTTTGAGCCATAAAGATTTACGTTTCCTGGAAGGAGAGAATGAAATAATATAAACAAATATAAACATTTCAACCATTATGAAATATATGTGATTTAGTAAGATTTGCTTAAGTTGGGCAGTGTAAATTATACGTAAAGAAACGATTACATCATGAATACAAATTGTAAATAGTTTATGTACTCTTACGTATATGTTTGACCAAGTAAGGCAGCGCTTCAAAATAAAGGAACTGTTAGGCTTTATAACAATACAATTTTTAGAGCCCATAATGCTGGGCCATCGTTTTTAGAAATAGTTTCAAATAGAACTTGTCACAATCTTTTATATATATACTAGGGCGGTGCCAAAACTAGCCGACCTGATATATAGAGATGGTGCCAGTAGTTTGAAAAAAAATATTTTGGTTTAAGTTTCAACCATCAAAAGTAAACGATCTCTTTGAATTTGTAAACATAGAAAACATTTGTTACCGTTATGTAAATTCAATATTTCCATTTGAAAGGTCTCAGTCCAATTAATATTAAAGTCGAGGTACATTCTACTCTGGAGAAGCCTGCCCCTTTGTTTATTATTGTGAAACATTGGGTAGCAGAGTTCAAAAGAGGCCTCACGATCTGCCACCGTAGGGCAATTAAAGTTAGAATTGCTTCATCACGCACCTTATTCGCCAGATTTAGCTCCCGCGGACTTGGTGGTTAAAGATTTGCCAACAATGAAGAGGTGGGTCTGCAGTTAAATAGGGTATAGAAGCTATTGAATATCGCTGGAATAAGCGTACTGAGCTAAAATGGGATTATGTTGAGATATAAAGAACATTTTTCCCAACTTTTATGTGTCTTCCTTGTTAGGTCGACTAGTTTTGGGACCGCCCTCGTATATATATATTATATCTGTATTCACAAAACAAACTACATCAATGGAATTAAAATAAAATAGAGTTTAGATGTTATTACCGTTGTCCTTATTTAGACACATATTTGCGTTCAATCCTCAGTTCAAAATTCCGTATGTTTCACAAGTTATATCCATTTATCAAAAGAGCTGTTTTAGCTGTTTAGGTTGCCGTAGCGACCAGTGTTAATGACAATCCTGAAATGTCAATTAGTCGCTGTTTTCAGCTTTTCGGCATGTGTTACTCAACCACAAGGAAAATTTTACACGTCGATTTGGGTTTGAAAGCCTATAAAATTCAACTCACGCAAAATTTGGAGCCGAATGATCTACCACAGCATCTAATTTTTGGTGAATGACCCCCAAGATCTTGCGATTTAACGCCTCTTGATTATTTCTTGTGGGGTTATGTAAAGTCGTTAGTCTATGTGGGCAAGCCGAACACTATTGAAGCCTTACAGGATAACATAACAAGGGTTATTCGTGGAATGCAGGCCGAAATGCTCGAAAAAGTGATGAAAAATTGGACCTTCCGAATGGGCATTTTGAGACAGAGCTGCGGACAACATTTACATGAAATTATCTTTAAAAATTAAATGGCAAAGACCAATTTATCGATTCCAATAAAAATGTTTAATATATGATGCAAATTTGAGCGTTTTATTCGATTTAAAAAAAAAAAACTACGATTAAAAAATCACCCTATATAAACCTTCTACAGTATCGATAGCGGTTGCTACCGTTCAGTTGTTTAGATCTGTTCCGTTCCCAGTACTATATGTGTATCTAGTGTGGCCTCTAAATGGCTTCTACGAAACCGGATATATCATTTGCAATTAATTTGCAAATAATATTGGTAACTTAACATTCCTGTGTGGCATTCGCTTCTAATTTGTATAAACCTGAATTGAGATCGATATTAAAAGAATATCGGTTTCTTCGTTTGCAAAATGCAAATGTGAGTCACTTATCTTGTACATCATTCAGTTTCCTTGTCTGCCATTAAAAGTTTCAGATATTATTCATATTTATAAATTTGCTCAGACACTCGTATGCTCACTGGGTGTGTTTGTGCACTGACAGAAAACTACGATATATTATTTAGTTGCAGCATTTTTGCAGACAATGATTAATGATCATTTTGTGGTGCTGCCGTTAAGAAAACCTGTAATCACCTTTTCATTCGATATTTTTGAGCATATGAGATCTGTGATTATACGGCAACGTATAAAACGTTTTAGATAAACTGGAATGCTTTTGCTTATGGTAGATTATTGTTGTTGTTGCCGCACCAACAACATGAGAATTGTTTCCATGAGAATTGAACGCACCTGTTGAAAACAAAAGTAGTCGAATCATAAATAATACTGTAAATTATTTTGGGAATATGAAAGTAAATCTAATTAAGTTAATTGATAACAGTTGATTATTGTTTATAGTCTCCCTGCTATATCATATTGAAAAACGGAGACAAAGGCAAATAAAAAAAAAACAATTATAATGAAAAATTAAAATCAAAAACTTGAAAATTTCATATGGAAAAAACTGTTGGTATTTCGACCAAACATACAAAGTCTAATGTATTTTGCTACGTACGCTTTATACAGGGTTGCCCATATTCGACGGACCCATCTGGCAACGCCA
>JAHXMU010000180.1:52719-103296 GCA_019455685.1 Philornis downsi
TTTAAATGTTGCTCTTAAGGTGTATAAACAATTTTTCTGGTAAGTGTGCGAATATATTTATTCGTAAACTGATTATACATACGTGAAGTAGATACCAATGTATTAATTCGTTGAATTAACAATTATCTCTACAATGAAAATAAAGGACTGGTTTACCCCACAAATTCCGTTTCGTCTCGTAGATACTTGACATAGGATCACCGAACAATGTGGTCGCTTTATCGAGATATTTAGTTTTCCTTATTTTCTAACATTTTCTGTTAGCAGCCAGGTTTCGGTGATGCATTCCGATTTTGCATAGACGAAAAGGTTAGGCCCATTATATATTTGGAAATTGGGTTCCACTCCCAATGCCTATGTGCTAAACCTAAGTGCCAATTGGCCATATCCATGGGCAATGTAAATATCAAGAGATTATGTTTAATATGGACCATGTCTTGTTTATACAAAAACTACTTTATGGTGCCATAATTTGCAATATTATATCCGCTACCTATTTGCATCAATTTTCAGAAATAAATATTTCTAGGCCCACATTTTGTCATTAGTTTTATTGGACTATCTCACAAACTACGTATGCAGAGAAGACTATCTATTCCATTTTTTTCAACTTGTTTGCGTGCAGGAAAAATATGACTAATAATAGTTAAACAGTTGTAAAAAGTTGATTCTTTACGTATAGACTAATATAAGATTTAATAGAATAGATTTAATAGAAGAAATCCATCCATACTATGGATGTACCTACTACACGTTACCCGATTGCTGCTTGCAGTAGGAAGCTGTATGTAGGTTATTCATTTAATAGATGGGGATACTCATTATCTAGGCAATACCAACTTTGAGCCGAGCTTATAGCGACGTGTATACAATTTTGTCATTGATTAAAGGTGTGTAAATTCCTTTGGAACATAAACGCATCTCAAACTTTATTATGTACTCTATCAAAGAAAAAGCGCCGGAAATTGGCTAATAAAAAAAATTTATTATTGATTTAAATTTATTGCATTGCCTTCAAAGTAAACCGCTTCCGAAATAATTAATTTGTGCCAACGAAAAATCCAACCAACACAACATATCACAAGCGCATTTTCTAGAAAACACTTCAGTTTGTATCTTCTTTGGCCTAAAACCGGATGCTTCAAAATTGAGTTTCGAAAAGAGACAAATGTCGGCCGGAGTTGTATCAAGTGAAAGCAGTAGTTATTGAGGTTTTGGCCAGAAAATTGTTTGATAGCTTTGTGAGATGGAACAAAGTCCATGAGAATTCTGTTATTTCTCAACGAATTTACTATTTTGTACGCCGTATAATCTCTTTGTTTACCGTCTAATTTTCTAGCAAGAATTGTGTAACACCGCGATAAAGAAAATACTTAAGACTATTTTGAGTTTTGATCAACTTTAGAGGCGTCATTCCGGAGTTTGTTGACTGGTTTGCATGTCAAGCAATTAAATGTTTCATTATTATGCCTTAGTATGTTTCATGAATGTGGGATCGGGATTGATTTTCGTTTGTGAAGAATATACAAATCCTTTGACACTAATCGAGCGACAACATGTTTTATATAATCAACAACAATCGTATAAAATGGTACGAATTGATTAGTAAGACACAGAAAGTTCAGCATATATTTGTTTAAAACTCAAATGGCGTTTTATAGTTATAACTTTCTTTACTTTATCGATGTTAACTTCTGTTGAAGAAGTTAATGGGCGACCAGAACGGATTAAAATATTTCACCACATCTCAAATAATGTATTTTGTTATTTAGTTATTTTGCAAAAAGAGGTCGCATTTATGGGCAGACAACCGTTGGTTTCAGTACCTCGATAATGCTTTATCTTACATTACAACGGCCCTTCATGAGTTTCTCGCAAAAATTTAACTAACATCGTTCTAAACATAAATTTAACAATGTATGATTTCTGGCTATTTCCTAAATTCAAAAGGACTCTCCTGAGACACTGTCTGGAGTTCATTGAAGAGATTAAGCCCTAATCAGCGCGGTCTGAAGCTCATACCGAAAGGTGACTATTGGGCATGTTTCAAGGATTGCAAAAAACGCTGGCGTAAGTTTATTTTGTCTAAAGGGGGATATGATAAATAGGATGAAATAGGTTTGGACATATGAATAAAGATTTTTTTTGTAAAAACTAAAATCTAGCGTCACTATTTGCACTATTTGGATTTGCAGATGGCCCAACATACCTAAACCGTCAAAACAAGAAATATTTTATTTTCTTTCTAATATTTTTTTTGTAGTTTTTTTTCTAACATTTTTAATTTTGTTATTATGTTTAGATGTCCGAAATTCATTGATATATTTGAAGCCAAAATTTATTATTCCTTCTGTTGGCGTAGTGTAGTCCATTAAAGAAAATTATCAATAGAACCAAGAAACACTATTTTCATTGCATTGTCACATCGTCATTGTTTGAAAACTCTCCGATTACCAGCATTAGATGTAATTGTCAATTATCCTTCTGCAGTTGTTGTAATCAAATACGAGTATATTTGCTTTGCTATGTGGCCGTCACCAAATCACTTTAATTCTTCAACTTCATGATGTAATTTTCTTAGAATTTATTAATATCTTATTGCAGTTATGCGCTGTTCACATTTTTTTTCTTATTTCTTCTTCTTCTTCTTCATATTATAAACTAATAACCACAAATATTTCAATAATGTGTTTTTGTTGTCATTGCTAATGTTGCGGTTTTTCGTCTATGCATTCCATTCAATGTGATAAATATGATATCGAAGAATCAAAAAACAACCACAGCAACAACAAGAACAACAACAACAACAATAATAACTAAAAAGACATGAAATTGTAGATGTAATAAAATGGACAAACATGTTTGCCACAGACATAAAGCTGTACGGAGTTGGAGCGTACGTATAACACACGACCGTAGGTAGTTGCTGTAAGGAGCAGCAGGGGAAAAACAATCAAAAAAACAAAAGACTTAAGACACAAACCTGATTTGTTGTATGCACTAAACAAAAATACAAATCTTGTTTTTTTTTCGGTGGATGGTGAATTTTGTCGTTGTTGTTGATGGCTATGTTGTTGGCGATGATGATGATGATGATGATGTTGTTGTTCTATTCAATACAACTTGTGCGTTGTTGCTGTTGTTACTATTTATGCTGGCTGGATGTGTCCACAGAGCTGCTACAATGTTTGTTGTTGTTGCTTTAATATGTTGTCTTGAGTTTAATGTCGTTTTGTTGCTGTTGTTAACAATTTCGTTTTGATGTTAGACAGTAACTTGTGTAATCATTCAAGCATTAAATAATAATCACTGACTTTTTCCTAGCTTTTTTTTTTTTGTAATGGATACCTGCAACACGTGCTGTTTAATAGTCAGCCATGTATTTAATAGCTGACGATTTTAACTACTCTCAAGATGCAGTTATTAATATGTTATTATATGTTTAAACATTTTTTTTATCGCTCATTGCTTTGGTACACGCGTCTCTTTGATTCCTGTTATCGAACTTAGCACTTCACCCGTTACAAGGTTGAATTTATTCATATATTTTTTTCATTTACTCTTCTTCGTTTTCCTTTTCTAGTTCTATTCCCTTTACCGCACTAGTACATTTTGTGGCATCTCACAATGAAGGTATTGATCTCGCAAAACCTCAAACTTGATTGTACTATTCTTGCACTTTGTTTGATTTTTTACCTTTGTGTCAGAATTTTCTTTCCTTTATTTAATTTCAATAAATTTGTATATAAATTTATTGTCTAGCTTGTAATATTTGCGAATTATTTGCACTTTCTGTTAACATGTTGATTGTTTTCGTTCTATTAATTATTAGCACCAGACCAGCAGACTTTCTAGACTGGCGCAGTATCCAGCAGCTACGTTCGCTTTTAGATCCTTCTTCCTAATGCATGGATCTTACCAAGACTGAAGCACCCCACTCTCTTAATTGTATCTTTTTTTCTGGTTGCCTGCCCACCACTCACTCGTGTACACCGCCTGAAGAGTGCGTGCGTCAGTGCCACAAGTTGTTTTGGCTTGCCGCTACTTCGTTCGTTGCTTACGTGCGTTCTGCTTATTTGCTTCTTATGCACTAAAGCGTATTTTGTGTATTGGCATGTGTTTGAGCGTTGTTGGTTCAAATGCTTATTGGATTTATATCCACTTAAGGTTGATTTCGTCTTTTAGTGTTGTTTTTTATTCTTTTTTTTTGTTTTGTTTTTATGCATAGTTGCGAAGTTGTGGTTCGACGTTGAACATTGTTTGGTTATGTCGAGTCAGACAAGTTGGCTAAAGACATTTTATTGGCAATGCGACAGAGGAGTTTGAAGTCTGTTATTGTGCCAGATAACTACACTCGCACTAACACTATAATACAGCGATTTTGTGACAAGCATGTTATAGACTCCTCCATACTATGGGTAGCAAATAAGCTAGTCTTTTAATTGATTTGCGTAGGTCCCTGTGTGGATAGAGTTTATGATTTTATACCTTCACCCAGAGGAATGAAGGTGTGTATCAGTTGATACGTCTAAAAACGTAACATCCAGAAGGAAGCTTTTTAAGTACCAAGTTCTTTTTTTTTCCAAATGTGTTTCATGATTTCTTGAGCCGATTGAGAGATGTCCGCTTATCTAGCTGGCTTGTTGGTGGACACCATCACTGCCATACATTTCTATGAAACTTCTTTAAATTAGGTATAGCCAAATCGGTTATTATTATAAATGGACTATATCAGTCCACCACTTCTAGTACCTTCCATACAAATTGTCCGATTTTCCGAAATTAATTTTTTCTCTTATAACTCCTAATCTGTAAACTGCAGCACCCTCAATTTTTGTCCTTTATATTGCTTATAATGCCTTCTAGAATTCCAAAACTCAACTGATTAGTCACACCCCTTCTGGTAACTCCCATACAAGTGTAGGGATTTCCCCCTATAACTGTAATTCTGATAAAATTTGAGACAAATCGATCAAATAATCACGTCCCTTCTGGTAACTCCCATACAAGTGTAGGGATTTTCCCCCTGTAACTGTAATTCTGTAATTCTGATAAAATTTGAGACAAATCGATCAAATAATCAAGTCCCTTCTGATTTCTCCCATACATATTACTGATTTAACCCATATACGAGTATTCTTAGCTTAACATCGTTTTAGTACTTGTACGGAGTTCAGTTAAATTTGGCACACATCATGTTTTTAATAAACGTACTTTTAACAAATTCATTAATTTTCGGATATTTAATTTTTTTCCTCTAAACACAAATTAGTAGACATCAGCAACTTACATCTTTATCGATTATATTAAATTGCAATATTTGGCAAAATTTGAAAAACTCGACTGGATAACCAACCCTTCCGATGCGCGCCACACAAGTAATCAATTTTAACCTATATTTTCCCAGATTTGTATCTTTCATTCAATCGTACTAAATTCAAAATAACTTAGCAAGCATCAGGCTTTTATTAAACTTATTTGTGCAAATCATAATTGCTTGCATTATCGACTGCGTTATGATACCTCACATACAAATTAGCTGAGAACATAAAATTATAATTAAGCAATAGTAGTTAAGTTCAATAAGTTATAATTTATAATTATATAATAGAAACCAAGCAATTTAACAAGCCGCTTCTGGCACTCTGCAAGCTTTTGTATCAACACAAAAAGGCATTTGGTAAAGATACATAAGTCAGTTCACATGACTTAAATTCCTATACTGATTTTATTTCAATTTTAGAATTCAATAAAAGTTTGTTCAACTTTATTACGTTTCACTGCAAAAACTCATCTACAACCGATGACTTCACATCTTGGAGAAAGATTAACGACAGACCATATATTGCTTTTCTGTAAGGATTTCATTTCTGAATGAATCTATGCATCTTCGGTGGGCTTTTTGCATGGCAGCGCTTCTTCTACAGTCAAAGGTATGTCTTCTTTTTGCAATATTCTGCGCCCGTCATGGCTGATCTTAAGTTTCTTGCGGTCATCAGAGTTAGAAAATACATAAGTGATATTACAACTATCTTCAGCGCAACTACAATTTTCTTGCTTTGATCACTGCGATTCTCTTCTTCAAAATTATCCAAATTCAAATCATCAGAATTAGGTAAAATCGGCGATTTATTTGACTTATTCTCCATTTAAATTGAAAAACAAATACTCCTTTTCCGGTTCAGATTTGCCATAAACATCAAACTTGTTTTCGTCAAATACAACATCCCGCCTTTGAAGCGCTTGTCACATGACCTGTACGACTTTGAGACCAAATAGCATCCAAACTTGCTTTTTCTGAATTTATTCAGGACTACACTATATGATTCGAAAATTCGCACATGACCAGCCATGGGTTTTCTGCCGCTACATGACTCGTATGACGTTGTAACTTGTAGATGTTTAGTTTGAGATCTGTTACGCACGTAAGCGGCCGACATGGTTGCTTCCGCCCACAATCTATCATCAGTATTTGGATGAAGCATCATGGTCCTAGCTATTTCAATGAGAGTACGATTAGCACGCTCGGCAATTCCATTCTGCTGTGGTGTATGTGGGACGACTGCCAATTGACGATAAATTCCACTTTCCTTCAGATACTCGTCAAAATTATTGCTGGTGTACTTATATTCCTGTCCATTATCACTATGAAGATATTTAATTTTTTTCCAATTAATTTTTTTCTTTCTCCTTAAAAATTTCCCAAAACTTCTTTTTTTGATTTTAAGAAATATACAAAAATCTTGCGTGACCTTTCGTCTATTAAAGTCATAAGATATTTTGATCAGCCAATTGATTTAATATTAATCGACCCGCAAATATCTCTGTGAATTACTTCAAGAAGATCCTTTTCATTTGACTCCGATTCCTTGGGGAACGGAGAAGTTTTGCATTTTTGTTTGGAGAACCTTACTCAATATTCATATCCTGTATCATCTTCTTTTCGGAGAATTCAGTCAAATTTTTAGAAAATGTGTGGTTAATCACAGTGGACAAAAATTCAGGTTACTGCAGTGAGCGGATGAGGAATTACAGCGACAAAACTGAATTTCGTAAATAATCAGTGAAAAAAATTAATGGCAGATATCGTGTCTACCAACTAGTTAGGCAGACAGTGCGGCATCAATCGACTTAAAAAGTCATTGCCGAAAGATAATTGATACCCTAAACACTTCCTTCTGGATATTATATTGCTGGCCGTACCAGATGAGATACACTTTCATTTCTTCTGACGATGGCAAAATGAACTTGTACAGAAATTTCGGTCAGGTGAACTGACTTACATAACCTTCACCCCTGGGTAGGTGGGTGTTTCCTAGGATGCTTTGTACTGCTTACCCCTAGAACGCAAGCCTCTCTACCTGATCCTGTAATTAAGCAGGCAAAGGGTATGATGCTTGCGAAGAAAAACAAAGTAGTGTGGCCTTGTGCCAGGCGCCCTAGGAAAAGGTGGATTATGTCTTGGGATTCACCTATAATATGATTCAAACTGATCTTGGAACTCGTTTTTCGAAAACCAAGAAAAGGGGAGATTCATAGTTAAACAAGACACATCCTGGCAACAGGTGCGACATAGAGAAGCCGTCGGGAGGTATCAGAAGATTAATCTTTTCCGTAAATATAGTTGTATGACCAGAGAGATCTGGTTAATGAACTATGATAGGAGCATGGTATACTTACTTTTTGCTGTGTTGATATTCTCTCCTTGGACATTGAAAATCTATGCCGTATTATTATGGATTACCAGTTCCATGCGAAGTATGATAAAGCAAAACTGGAGTAGCTTGTCTGCGAAACCCAGACCAGAGGGTTCTTCTCTTCCAGTAGCACTGGGACCAGGTGCCGAAGGAGCATTGTTCCTTCCTGGTCAGTGGTGTTGGACCCCTGGTGGGAGATCGTGCTGGCTGTGGTTGCCCGAACAAGTGTTTTCAGTGCTTTTGCGTTGCTCATGTGTCAGTGAGGGAACGCATTAGCTTGGAGAACTCTGTTCATATCTATCTGAGGTTTTGCTGGATACCTCAACTCCTACCTGGGAGGTAGTTCACTTCATACCAAGTGGCTACAAAGGTACTTTGGACGAGTGAGGGAGTAGGACCTGAGGAAGTTTTTCCAAGGGACCTACTTCCAATCTCTGGCAGTCTAGCTAATTCTTCGGGATTAGTGTGAGTACCCCAAAGGGGCCTTGCTGTCGCTAGAATAAAGAAAGAACACATAACCAAGAAAGAAAAGCATATGATTAGAAAACGGCACCATGTGTGGTGGCACACCATGGGTAAGGCTTTCACAGCGAAACTCATGTAAAACCTTCACATAATGTTAATAACCTTCACCCAACGTCCTTTTGTGTTGCCGCAAAAACTACACTGAATTAAAGCACGGTGAGAGAAGTCAAATTATAACGTTCTGGAATCCTTCGTTTAGAAAATATAAAAGCAACGCCGATTTTCGGCCAACCGGCCAGTGCTAAATAACTGACGCGTAATCAATTATAATGAACACAGTTCAATTAAATGAAAAATATAAATGTTGTTCGTTCGGTTTTTTAAGGAAATTTATTTAATGGACTACTTTGTATGGTAGGTACTAGAAGCGATATAGCTTATTACGACCACGGTCTGGGAAAATGTTGGCCTGCATCAAATTGTAGGAAGTTCAGAAAGATTTACGGCAGCTATCGTGTCCACTAGCCCGCCAGCCAGACAGACGGACATAACTCAATCGATTTAAAAAACGATGAAACGCATTTCGTGAAAAGATACTTGACACTTTAAACTCTTCCTTTTTGGACGTTACATTTTTGCTGAAGGTATGAATAGTCTTCTTTAACGGCTGAACAGCATATTTAAAAACAATCATAAATTCATTGTAATTTAATTTCAGACTGTCTGACCGTTGTAAAGAGTGGTTGTTTAATCGTAGTTTAAAAAAAAATCAAATAAAACACTTAAATTTGCATCATACATTAAAATTTTTATTGGAATCGATAAATTGGTTTTTGCCATTTAATTTTTAAAGATAATTTCATGTAAATCTTGTTTCAAAATGCCCATTCGGAAGGTCCAAATTTTCGTCACTTTTTTGAGCATTTCGGCCTGTATTCCACGAATAACGCGTGTTATGTCATCCTGCAAGGCTTCAATAGTGTTCGGCTTGTCCACATAGACTAACGACTTGAAATAACACCACAAGAAATAATCAAGAGGCGTTAAATCGCAATATCTTGGGACCGACTTACAGGGCCAAATCGAGAGAAAAGCTGCTCACCAAATTCATCTCTCAACAAATCCATTGTTTCACGAGCAATGCGGCACGCTGCACCGTCCTGATGAGACCACATGTCAACCAAATTCAACTCAGCCAAAATAGGGCAAAAAAAAAAATCCTTGTGGTTGGGTAACACATGCCCAATCGCTGAGAACGGCGACGAATTGACATTTCACGATCGTCATTAACACTGGTCGCTACGGCTGCAATATTTTCTTCGGTACGCACGCTACGAATGCTAGTCGATGGTTTTATGTCCAACAAAGTAAATTTGGTGCGAAATTTGAAGATAACAGCACTATTTGTTGACTCAGCAGGTCGATTATGACGACCATAAAATGGTCATATCAAACGATGCACATTTGTCACAGAGCACGAATTTTGATAATAAATTTCAACGATTTGCAATCGTTGCTCGTTTGTTAGTCTTTCCATGATGAAATGGCAGAGTATACTGTCCACTTTGGACTTTCACAGATAACGTTTGGACGCCATTACCAACCAGTGCTGACATTCTGAAAAACTTAAATCTTAAAAAATCACCCTATATGAGGACGAAGCAATGTTCGATGATAGCTCAAAAAAAAGTGGTCAAGGGGACAAGTGGAAAAATAATTTTTTTGAGAGATATGTTTGGATGGTACTGCAAATCAGGCAGTGGCAGGGGACCGAAGCATAGTTGATGCTCCATTGAAGTGAGTAAAGCAATGTTTCTCTTTATTCTCCTCATCAAAAATGGTTTATGTATGTAAATTCAAGTAAGTACAAAGTTAGATATAGATATTAGATTTCATAAGTTATGTGTTTATTGGTAAATTATATATTTGTATACATATTATATGATATACTTTATTATTTGTGTATTATAAATGTTTATAGATACTATTTAAAGACTAAATAGTAAATTTCTGCAGTATAAACCGTTTCCTGTTAAGCCATAATACTATTAATAAAGATGTAAAGAAACTTCTCGTAAAGTTCAGTCAAAATGCATAAAAACGAAATTCAGACTCTTAAGAATCCAGTTTACTTGTAATAGACCTAACCATTGAGTGTCTTTACAATTTTCATTGCGGATTCTAAGAATGCGAATTTCATTAAATAACGTATACTTAAAAATATAAAGAGAGCGAGCATGTGAATTTATATAAATAATATTAAATGCATCTAGAAAATGTATACTTAAATTGAAGAAGGAAATATGTGTTATTAAATTAAGCAAGGAATTGGCAGAAAAAAAAAAATAATAATGATATATTTATCTAAATTTATTTCCTGGCTGCATTAAGTTTCTCAATGCCTTACAAATCAGCCACGGACTTTCTGCGGACATATTTAGCAAAATAATCGGGACGCCAACATTTGCAGGAACCGGGAATCAAGAACCAATCGTAGTACAAGCGCACCTGGAAGCAACCGATTTCGTCATGACCATCACAATGTTGATTAAAATCAGAGTTTGAAGCACCGCCTGCATTGTGGCTAATGCCGTCCGAGGCTGTGGCCACACCAGCGCGTTTTTGTAAATATTGTTGATAGGCCTGGAAATCTTGCACTGAAGGAGCCGCTGTCGTAGTCGACGACTGTGGCACTGTATCCTCAGCATTAGGATAGAAAATTTCTGCCACTAGCAGGCTAACCCATCTGGGTGAAGACAGACAACCACCATCCAAGTAATGGCAACGTGCTTGAATACAGCGAGTTACTTCTATGGTTTGTGTAAAGTAGCCTTCATAGGGTATTTGAACCACATAACGCCAAGAGCCTTGATAGTTTTTGGCAAACACTGGGGTGGCATATTCCACCTTTGCAGGGCAGGGCGTAGGAGGTCCTTCGTAGCGAATGGGGCCAATTTCTTCACGCCTCTCGGCGGTCAAGGGTGACGCTGAAGGTGCAGCAGTGTCTCCTTGTATAGCTCTATAAATGGTGCAGAAGCTGGAAAGGGAGGAATAGAGGAGTTAATAATAATGACTAAGAAGTAGGTACAATTAAAAGAATGTCATTTTCAACTGACATTTATTATTTATAAATATTCCGGACGTTTCTGAGTTTACAAGTAACCCGTTTGGGAAATGTAGAGGGATAATTGTTGTTTTCTAAGTCGGCCAATTTGAATGAGTGACATTCTAAGCGGCGTAGCAATGCAATCTATTTTTATTCGCTATATTAAATGCCTGATCCGAACCCAAGTATGCTGAATATAATGCAATAGAATGAAAAATACTAATCTACGAATATACAAGTTAAATAAGGTAATTTTCGTGGGAGGTACCAGAGAGCGCGTGGTCATCCTGTCTATTTTTTCACATTTTACCTAGATTTATAACGCAATATAAGTGATGGGAATTTAACTAACATCAGGCTACAAATTAGGTGTTACAGTGTAAAATCAAATTTCGTTCAATTACGGTAAATTTATATGTGAGGTACCACAATGGGCTTGACGACGTCATTCATTTCCGTGGCGTCCAAACGTCATCTTTCAAATTGAAAAGTGTACAGTAAACAACAGTATATAACAAACGAGCAACGATTGCAAATTGGTGAAATTCATTATAAAAATTCGTGTTCTGTGACAAAAAGTGCATCGTTTGACACGACCATTTTATGATCGTCATAATCGACCTGCTGAATCAGCAATTCGTGTTGTTATCTCCAAATTTCGCACCAAATTTACTTTGTTGGACATAAAACCATCGACTCGCATGCATAGAGTGCGTACCGAAGAAAATATTGCAGCCGTAGCGAACAGTGTTATTGACGATTGTGAAATGTCAATTCGTCGCCGTTCTCAGCGATTGCGAAATTTTACACGTCTATTTGGGTTTGAAAGCCTATAAAATTCAACTCACGCAAGAACTGAAGCCGAATGACCTACCAGAACGTCTAATTTTTAGTGAATGGGCCTTTCAATAGCTTAATGAAAATCAGCTGTTTTATCGAAAAATTGTGTTCAGCGATGAACGAGTACATACATAAGCAAAACTGTTGCATCTAGAGTGATGAACAGCCACATGCCATACATGAATTACTGATGCATCCCAAAAAAGGACAATGTGGTGTGGTTTATGGGCTGGTGGCATCATCGGACCATTTTTCTTCAAAGTCGTCAGTGGAAGAAACGTTACCGTCAATGGCGAACGATATCGAGCGATGATACGCGATTTTTTTTGCCCCAATTGGCTGAACTTGGTTTTATATAATGTGCCCAGTGGGCCACTTTAAGTAAGCAGAACTGGCGCTGAAATTTTGATCGAATTTGGTACAACCGATTGGAAGGTATCGAGGTAGGAATATATGAATTAAAACGGTTACTTGCATATGAAGTACCAGAAGGGATATGTTTACTTGATCGATTTTCTTCTGATATTGTAGAGAATTGTGAAACAATGTAATAGCTAGAAATCAACACTACTATAACTAACTAATTATAAATTGGAATGAGTTTCGAAAAATTAAAATGAGAGTTACCACATTAGGGCTTCCAATGCGTTCCGTTTTCATACTAAACTTCTACTTTGTCAAGTGCTCAACGTATGCCAAATATTCTAAATTTAATGCTACCGATTGGAAGACATGAAACCATGAATATCTGAGTTAAATCGCCAATATGTGTGGATTGTACTAAAAGAAATGTTGTTAATCGGTCGATTTTCTCAAAAACTTGTTCAACTATAGGTTTATATAAGAGGTACAAGAAGAATTGGGCCGATATAGTCTATTTGCAATCCTCGACTACGATCTGGAAAAATATTAGGCTGCGCCAAGTTTTAGAAGGCTCTATATGTATAAAGGTTTATGGCAATTATCGTATCCACTAGCTAGTCAGTCCGCCATAGCCATCCAGCCATGCAGAGAGACATCGGTCAATCGAAAAACCATCAGAAGATACTCGGTACTTTTCTGGATGTTACATTTTTGCCGTACCAAGAGATATATGCCTTCTTTATTCTGGTTCAAGTTATAATATGTTATAATAGCATTAGTACGCAACTTGTCAACAAAAATATATGTACACTCAAATTACATATAAATGTGTCATCACATGTATTAAACATACTAAGATTTCAATAAAAACTATAATTTTCTGAAGCGATGAAACCAACCTGGGGCACCCATATATTAAAACGTGAATTGATATATTACGCTTTTAATGAGTTTTCGCCTTCAACGATTTCAGTCATGAAATTAGTACACGAGTATTGCTTACAAAGTTGCTTGCCAAACTTGTCACGCTGTGCAACGCAGAATTCTGGGTTATGACACAATCGAATGAATTTGTTCTGGGAGTTTCTTTAAATTTATGGACCCATCATTGTTAACGGAGAGAATCGGTATCATATGAGTCATGAAGTTTATAAGCCATATATCGATATTGCCATAGTCTGGCGCATTAAAGTACAGCGGTTCTGCTGGCTGGGACATGTTATGTCTGTTTATGAAAACACTTTAAATTGAAAAATCGTCGACATTGAATTTGGTTGGGGCAAAAGAGAGACACAAAATATCGTGGAAACATCCAAAATTCCGGGACACTAACCAAACTGAAACTGAGAACGGAACTTCGTTTGCGGAAAATTGTTATTTTTTACTTTTAAACGTAAAATAGTGGTAGGATTTTGTTTACATCTGCTAGACAATAACTCGTGACAGTTGCACTATTTCGAAAACGAAAAGTTTGAAGTAAGACTTTCTAAACCTAACAAAACTGCACAATACTTCTTTAAAAACACATCTTTTGACTGCTGAAAGTTAGTAAAAGTACTCTTATTTTTTAGAGATATTCAAATTCAAATTTCAATCACCACTGTGAAAATATATGGAATAGTAAAATGAAATCCATTTTTTGTAAAGGATTGCTTGAACAATTTGTATCACATGTTGTATAAGTGTGATAAAATTTTGTACTGAAAAAAGTATTTAGACAATTTTGCGATTGCTTCATTCAGTACTGGGCACCAGCAAAACTAACATACATTTCTGCCGATAAAGGCGAAAACCCAAGCCAGGGATCTGAAAATGTTAACAGCGTTCATGGTTCTCACACTGTAATAGCCAATTTTGTGGGGCAACTTTGAATTCGTAGATTCCATTCCGGTAATTCTGATATCAAAACTCCGGCACGCTTCCGAAGGGCAATTATTGGAAATATCAAAAAAATAATGGAAATTGTGAAGTCCAATCGATTGTCCAGGAGCTAAATATTGCATAAAAACCGTTTGGAATCACTTAATTAAATTTGGTTTCATAGATTCCATTCCAGTAATTCTGATATCAAAGATGCGGCACACTTTCGAAAGCCAATTATTGGAAATTTCAAAAGAATAATGGAAATTGTCAAGTCCAATCGATTGCTCAGGAGTTAATTATTGCACAAAAATCGTTAGGAACCACTTAATTAAATCTGAATACAAAATAAAGCTCGATGTATGGCTGCTATACGAGTTAACACAAAAAATACTTAAGGAAATCAGGAGACGGGTTGTGTTCCATTAGGACAATGCATAGGTACACATCGATAATCACTCACCAGAAGCTTCAAGAGCTTGAAAATTCGGACCTGTACAAAGTGATTACCACCTGTTCCTATTTATGATGACGAATGATTTTGCTGGTAATGTATTCACCTCAAGAGCAGCTTACGAAAATTAAACGTCACAGCTTTTTACAAATAGGGACAAGAGTTCCTATAAGAAAGACATAATGGAATTATCTTAAAATGACAATAAATTATCGAACAAAACGGTGCATATTTCAACTAAATTGGATGACTCTAACTATGCTAAATAAAGCCTTCAATCCTTCATTCTTTTAAATAGGAATCAATTATTGATTTATTTTCTTTAGTAAACTTTAAACGAATTTGCTGTTAAACAAGCTGTAAAATTCTATTTTAATTTTCTTCCGAAAAGCGGAAAAATTACAATTAATAATTAGAAATAGCGGTCTCTCTGCATCTGCCCATTCTGAAATAAAGATACCAAACGAGTGTTTACCCTTAAGAGCCTTTACTACTCTGATCTAATACTTTCTTATAGTAAAGAAATCAAAGATCTTAAAAGTTATTTTTGAAATCTTGAAACGTTAGCGTTTGGGCACATTTTTTCTATGCTCGTATATCAGAAATCCACGATCGTTTTAATACATTTTCTATATTTAATCGAAATCGATTGACATTTATTTAACAAAATTTTGACCGTTGCTAAGTATGTGGATATCTCAATCAAACTTTCAGTTACACTGCTATGGAAGTACATATAATTCAACTTTACTTACAAACCACCACCATCGCAAAATTTCCGTGGTTTACGTTCAGCTTCCAAGTCACGTCGAGAACGTTCCTCCTCATCGATGGCCGGATCAAAGTAACCAAAAACGTGGTTTTCATTTTTAGCCTCCAATTTGGGCGCGACGGCTTCACGTTTCGCACGCGCCTTATATTGGCGATCGATATTGTTGTGGTCTAGCTGTTCTACCGGATCATCTCTTAGAATTTGCGTAACTTTTGGCAGCGTGTCATCGGCCTGTAGAACAGGCAGAGTTTTTGATAGAAATTTCAATGTGTGATTACGTATTAATTCGCTAAATTATAAACAATTACAATTAGTTTCATAATAACAATTTCATAATAATATAAATTAACAATTACTTACAATGGATAAGGTTCCCCCAAAACATTTTGTTTCATGGGATTTTTGGGAATTTGTCCTTTATTCAAATCTCCACAAATGTTGTTCACCGATACGGCAACTTTCTTGTTGTTCACCACATTTTTACAATCCACATTGACATGAGTATAGGGTGGAGGTCTGACTTTTGGTGGCACAGCGTTAGGTGACTCGACAAAGGCATAATAACCTTCTGGGGGCTCTTCACCATAATCACCTTGTTGTGTCGGCTGTTGTTGTTGGAGTTGAGGTTGTGGTTGTTGCGCTACTGTCAGTGTGGATAACAGGATAAAAGAGAGAATTTTCTACAAAAAGGTAAGAAAATGAAAATTAATAATTATGTCAATTATGAAAAGTACAAATTAGTCTACAGTTTAATAACCTTGAATGAAAAATCAAACCTCATGAAAATGTCAGTCAGTTGAATTGTTGAAAGAGATTCTTTTAACACTCTAATCATCTTTCCTGTATATTTGGCAAAAATTGCTATACGAATAATTTGCGTAAATTTGTTGCATTCATTTCCCCAAATTAGCTGAGATTTACAGAGTGAGTAACAAAGGGTTAAATACGATATAGAGGAATTGAGGACAAATTGAAGTCGAACCGACTGGGTATACTAGGATAGCCGCTTGCCTTTACATTCTTTTCGGAGGGAATTTATCAACAAAATCCGGGGAATGGTCGATAAATTTTCTCAATCTATATTTCTGAAAATGAATACTGAAATTTTGATTTTAATGGAACAATATTTGTGCTTTAAGAATGAAAGGACAAACCAAATGCATCGCAAATGTTATCGAAAGAAAATTATGAAACGGCCTTGAAGGCGAAGATCAAATTATCAGTCAAATCTGTCAAATTTAAGCCAATTTTTCCATATTTATAAAATATATGAAATCTTTGGTATGAAAATATATATAGGTTGTCAGGTTTGTAGGTTAATATGATGTGCCCTTAAAGAGTATTTTAGAAACCGTCGAAATGATCGACAGCAACGATTGTTTGCTATCTTTTCTCACTCATATATGATGTAAGTGTGGGTGGTGATTCTTGCTACGAAAATATTACTTTAAGATGTTGAAAGAGTTTGTTTTTTCAAAGCTACATCAAAAGAGAGTTATTTTAAGCTCAGATCTATGTTATAGCAAATATGTCGTGAATATTCACCAATAAGGTGATTTTAAGAAATTCCATTCCGGTGGCCTACAAGTTCTCCTGACCTTATTACAACTAACTATTTTCTCTTAGTTTATTGTGAACAGGAATTTAGATGATTTAAAGCAGTGCATTCGAATGAAGCTGAGGCAATTGCTGCTGCAGCCATTCAGAGTATCAGATTAATGCTGAAAGCATTAATGAATAATATTGTAATCATCGATTGTGGAGGTTATTTAAATTCAATTCTTTTTAAAAATCATAGAAAAAGTAACAGAAATCCATTGTTTTCCAAATGAATAACGATAAAATTATCTGTATGAATAAAAATATATATGAGTTTCTTAATACAGCATCATTCATAAGCCGCTGTGTGCTTCGAAGTGCCAGTAGGGTATTTTTGTTTCCATTAAGCTAAAATTGCTGGCATATAAAATGTTATCCATGATAATTGATTTTTATACCTTCACCTGAAGGAATGAAGATATATAGGATTACTTATTTAGTAGTCAGCTGTTAGATACCTGTCATCTGAAGCGTTATTTACAGGGTGGCCCAGAATGAACGAAGTGATGTGAATTCCTTATAACTTTTTTATTATAATTTTTTCTTCTTTTCTTTTCAGTATTTTGTAAAGAAGACTTGGGGAATTTATAATGGAGCAATACACAACTGAACAACGTGCCCAAATCGTTGAAATTTACTTTGTAAATCAACGGTCCATTGTATTGACTCAGCGTGCATACCGTCGTCAATTTAATGTGCGGGTTGCACCCTCTCAGTCAACAATAAACCATCTTGTTGCAAATTTTCGAGAACAAGGAGCAGTAAGGAACTTTCCTGGTGCTGGCAGACGACGAACGGTGCACACGGATGACAATATATAATAGGAGGATCCACAAACATCAACCAGGAGACGTTCGACACAACTTGGCATCTCAAGAGGGTCGCTGCAGCGAATTTTGCATAGCATAATTTTCAAATTGTCCAAGAATTGAAACCGACAGATTACCAGCAACGACTTGACTATGCAATTTATTTCCAGCAAAAAGCACAAGAGAATCCTAATTTTATTCATAATTTAGTTATGAGTGGCGAAGCCCATTTCCAATTAAATGGGTTCGTTAACAAGCAAAACTGTAGGATATGGGCTACGGAAAACCCGAGAGCACTTCATCAACGACAATTACACCCAGTTAAGTGTACTGTCTGGTGCGGTGTTTCTTCAGAAAGGATCATTGGCCCATATTTTTTTGAAAATGAACGAGGTGTTGCCATTTCGATATCGGGCCATGTTAAAAAATTTTGTAAGGCCAGCCGTGGAAAACCATCCGCAAATATGGTTCCAACAGGATGGAGCCACAGCGCACACTGCGAGGGCCACAATGGCTCTTTTACGCGACATATTTGGTGAAAGAATAATTTCGCGTACAAGCAATTTTAATTGGCCTCCGCGTTCCCCGGATTTAACCGCTCCAGACTTTTTCCTTTGGGGTTATTTAAAAGGGAAAGTTTATGTTAATAAGCCCACGAATTAAAATCCAATATTCGAGACGAAATTAACAACATAACACCGGAAATTTTGCGAAAGGTCATGGAAAATGTGTTGGGAAGAGCACATTTGTGCGAAGCAGAAAATGGCCACCACTTGCGGGATATCATTTTTAATAACTAATCTAAAAATATTCCCCATAAATTTACTGTATTTAAAAAAAAAATTACAAAAATATGTCTTAAATAAAAAGTTATAAGCAATTCACACCACTTCGGTCATTTTGGTCCACCCTGTATTTAGTAAAATTTTTGCCATTTACGAATTTGGATCGTTTCACAACCTAAGAGAGCGTAAAAATAGTTAAAACTTACTACAAAAGTGGTGATTCAAACGTGGGCTTTTAGTTGAACAAAATTGTTTTCAGCCGTGAAACTCGGTGGTTATGTCAACAAACAAATTTGTCCCATATGGGGCTTATAGAACCCAGAGGTAAATTATGGAAAAGCCATTGCATCCGAAGATGCAACTGCTTTGGTACGCATTATGATCTGGAGGTGTCATTGGGCCTTATTTTTTCAAAAATGACGCTAGTGAAACCGTTATCGTTAATTCAGAGCGCTATGACCTTATGATAACTAACTTTTTTGGCCAGCAATTGAAGATTATGAACTGCACGATATGCGTTTTAACAAGACGGTAGCACGAGCCACACAACATGACCGATATTGGCTTTATTGCATGAAAAGTTTCCAGAGAGCCTTACTTCACATTCTGGCGACGTCAATTGGCCACCAAATCATGCGATTTGAAACCGTTGTACTATTTTTTGTGGTGCTACGTCAAAGAGTTTATTGACGGAGATAATCTCCAAGTATTGGATTATTTGAAAACCAACATTTGTCAAGTTATCGTTGAGATACCGGAATGTGCGAAAAAGTGGTTGAGAACTACCTCAAAAGGATCCACTGCTGCAACCAATCCAGATACGGTCATGTAAATGACATTGTATTTCGTATATAAAGGCACTATCCCAGCATTATAATGAAATAAAAGTTTCTCGAAATCATAGCTTTATGTCTGTTTTGTTTAACTTTATTTATGAGTTAGAAGAAATAGATAACGCGGTGTAAAAACAATAAATTACCATTGCATCCTATGGAAATGAAAACGCAAAGTGTCTCACAATCAAAAGAGTCGTACCCGTTTAAGCTTAAACTTGCCGAACTATTTCACGTTCAGTTACGCTGTCCTCATCCTGATACTATTTCTTACATTGTTTGTATCCGGTCAGTAGCTTTTATGATCTACTTATTATAGCTGTTAATGTAGTGTAATCTATTTGTAATAGTTTAACCGAAAGAAAAGTTGTTGTCGTACTAGTTTTTAGACATTAATATTGGCATCATTATATTACGACACAAATTGTTTTATTATGGATTTTAATGCATTAACTATCGATACATGTAATTAAGTACAAGCAATTTAATTAGTATACACATGCACTTATAATGAGCACTGGCTATATAATATAAGAATTATAACTTAATACTATATATTTCACAATATTAAAGCTCAATATCCCACAAGCAATGAAAGAAAAAATAATAAAAATAATGACAGCAACTCTTGATCTATTTTCTACAGTACAATAAAAGACTTAAGACACAAACTTCATTATGAGAGATAAGCAGCGATCATACAAACAAGAATTTGAAAATTACTTGCTTGCTTTCGATAACTTTTTTTTATGAATGCTGGGAAATTGTTTAAATTGATAATAATCGAATAATCTACAGGTATTGTTATTACAGAGAAAACGGAAAATGCTAAATAATCTCCGTAATCTCGGAAGCAATCCAAGATAGAAACCAATTATATTGAAATGAATAATAAATTATCTTCATAAATTACCTTTGGTTAATAATTACATCAAGTGCAGCTTAGGTAAATTATCATTTACAAATCATGCCTTAATAATGGCTCAAAGTAAATGCATTTCCAATTGAATTAAGGTCAATGGTAACTTTCAAAGAGGAACGTGTGTATAATAATATTTTCTTTTCAAAATTAAAATAAGCTGATGGGTTCAAAATTGAATATCTTATACTTTATATTTAAACGATTATATGACATCTAATGAAAGATTAAGAGTTTTATTTTAAATAGTATAGTTTAGTTTTTAAATAGTATTTATATTAATGAGTTCTGTAATTTAATATTGTTGAAAACATTTCGAGGACAATGGCTTAAAATTTAGTGAGACTTATACCAATAATTTTGGTCGATTTGATTAAAGTTAGGTGGGTACTCAAAATATAGTAAATTTCCAGCATAATCAAAATAGAGTGGGGCACATGACAACTGTATTAAAATATGGTCTGACATGATCCATTTTTGACAGACTTAGTGCGCTATTAAGTCAAAGTACACATATATACAAAGCACAGTTAATATCCAAATAAATCTGTTCTTCAAGGAATCTGTAAACCGCCAATATAGAGTGATTTTTAAAGATTTAAGTTTTTCAGCTTGGCAGCACTGGTTGGTAATGGCGTCCAAACGTCATCTGTCAAAGTGAAAAGTGTACAGTATACTCTGCCATTTTATCATGGAAAGACTAATAAACGAGCAACGATTTCAAATCGTTGAAATTTATTAACAAAATGCGTGCTCTGTGACAAATGTGCATCGTTTTATACGACCATTTTATGGCCGTCATAATCGACCTGCTGAATCAACAATTCGTGCTGTTATCTCCAAATTTTGCACTAAATTTACTTTCTTGGACATAAAGCCATCGATTCGCTTGCATAGAGTGCGTACCGAAGAAAATATTGCAGCCGTAGCCAGTGTTAATAACGATCGTGAAATGTCAATTCGTCGCCCTTCTCAGCGATTGAGCATGAGGCTGAGTTGAACTTGGTTGACATGTGGTTTCATCAGGACGGTGCAACATACCACATTGCTCGTGGAACAATGGATATGTTGAGGGATGAATTTGGTGAGCAGCTTATCTCTCGATTTGGCCCTGTGAGTTGACCCCCAAGATCTTGCGATTGAACACCTCTTGATTATTTCTTTTAGGGTTATGTCAAGTCGTTAGTCTATATGGACAAGCCGAACACTATTGAAGTCTTACAGAATAACATAACTCACGTTATTCGTGGAAAGCCGCGGACAATATTTAAATGAAATTATCTTTAAAAATTAAATGGCAATGACCAATTTATCGATTCCAATAAAAAATTTTAATATATGTTGCAAATTTGAGTGTTTTATTTGATTTAAAAAAAAAATCTACGATAAGAAAATCACCCTATACATACATATTCTATTCTTATTCTTATATATATAAAAATGAATCGTGATTTGTTCCGATGCTTACAACTCCAGAACGGCTGGACCGCATTGCGTAAATTTTAGTATATGCGTCTGGGTGGTGCCCGGGATGGTTTAGATTTACAATTCGGTCCAATTGGACAAAGGGGCGTGGTACCTCCCATACAAACAAAAAATTAAAAATCAATTATTTCTGCTCCTGCTTACGGTATTTGAACAAAATTTGGTACATCGATTTGGTGTACATATCTTAAGTGCTGCTGCAAATATGGGCGGTATTGGACAATGGGAAGTGGTACCTCCTATACAAACCACAAGTTAAAAAGCAATTATTTCTGCTCCTGCTAACAGTATTTAAACAGAATTTTGTATTTCGGTTGAGTGAACATATTTTAAGTTTTTCTGCAAATATAGGCGTTTCTTATTATAATAGACCGATTGGCATGAAACATTTCCAATAAAAATAAAATTTGAAGGCAAAGCAACGTTTGTCGGGTCGGCTAGTATGTATATAAATTTGAATGTTTGCATGTTTGTATATGTATATTTATGGCTTTGTCCCGAATGGACGTCTAAACTAATGGACCGAATGTCTTGAAACTTACACAGTACATTTATGCCGTCAAGTGTGGAATCACAGGCTATGTAAGGTGTTGATTGGGCAGAGGGGCTTAGCACCGACCACGCAAATAATTATTTTGAAGGACCATTTCTAACGAACTTTTAGAGGTATACAGATAGTAGTTGGTACCTGTTATACAAGCACAAAAGGAAATATGTAATAGCAAAATGTGGGCGGTGCACAGCTCTTTTTAAACAGTGTGTTACTACCAATCACAGAATTTTCTTATATGGTATCAGGTTAAGATTGGGAAAATTGGCATGGAACCGCCCGTATAACAAAAAACTTTAAAGACCGTATCTCATGAGAAATTACAGATACAAGCAGTATGAATTTAACAGCCACTTTCAATCACGAAATTGTCGTATGTTATATTAGGTAAAATTAATACAAGGGACATTGCACCCCCCACGCAATTTACCATTTTGAGTGACCATATCTTGTTAGCTATTGGAAGCACATACGAGTAGATGCAATTTGATGCATGTGCTAGTGATGTAGAAAGAAATATGACCTCATACTTTTTAAAAAATTCCTTATAGCGGACAAAGTAACTGACCGATAATCATAAAAACGTAATAGTAAGTTACTACTAATCACGAAATTATCATATGCTGTATTAGCTAAGAAGGTGTGTCATCACTTATACGCCTTAACATTTTGAACAGGTGTATCTCATAACCTATGAATGATATACAAATGATGTTAGTTATGTATGCTGACACTACCATAGAACGAAATGTGTGTCATTAAAAACTTTAATAATCCACTAACATGTTCAAAGTTATCGATTGATCGTCATAAAAATGAAGCAGCGTGGTGACGAAATTATTATGTGCTAAGTTATGATAACCAAACGATTTAACGATTTCAACGGTCGTATCTCATTAAGTATTAGAGATAATACATACGATTTATGAGTGAGAAATGGGAAATTCAACAATTCTAACAATACTAAACTAACGATCAAACCAGTCGTGTTACTGAAAGTGTTATTCAGGATCTATTTTAGGTAGGAATTTGAATGCTATACGATTATAGAAGAAGTTTCTTTTCCATTTTAACGGCGGCGTTACAAGGCATGCCGAGACGGCTAGTTTAAAATAATTATGTGAATATTGTTGTCAAAGATTGGGAGGGAAAAGTTTAAATATCTGAAAAGGTTTGAAGAGCTGCTTATAGGTAATAATTGCAAAAATAGGGAAAAATCTTAACATAGCAAAAATTCTCGCAAATGAAGTAGAAAATTGCAGCTACTGTAATTGAAAAGAGAACCAAAACTCACAAATCCTGAGTTTATTTTTGTTAAAAAATAATTATATGTCACAGAAAACGTTAGTAGATTAAAATACTATAAAACGTTAACCGATACCACATAAATATAATAAAAATTTAGCGTTTAACTTTTCAAAGCGCGCTTCTCATTAACTTTTATGGTAGCCTAATTTTGCTTCAAACACCGAACATATCACTTTAACTTAATGTTTAGCATTTCAGTTTTCGAGATAATGAAAAAAAAAATTCTTAAATTATGAAACCATTATCAGCAACGATTTTTTAATTAAATAACAATGAAGTGCATTATAATGGCTAACAAAATAAAGGCAGTTATAAACAATTATAATTTTCTGCCTTTTGAATAAGGAAAGTTGTCTGGAAAATAATGTAAATATGAAAAAATATAAATATAAAATAATATAAAATCTTAATCAATGCGTTCATAGCTTAACTTTTTAAAGCGCGCCTCTCATCAACTCTTATAGTAGCGTAATTTTGCTTCAAACACCGGACATATTACTTTTACTTAATGTTTAGCATTGCAGTTTCCGAGATAATGAAAAAGAAATTCTAAGATTATGAAACTGTTCTAAACAACGAATTTTACTTAAATAACAATAAAGTGCAATATTATGGCTAACAAAACAAACGAAAGTATTAACAATTATAATTTTCTGCCTTTTGAATAAAGAAAGTTGTCAAGAAAGGTAATAAAAATAAAGATTGACGATTTATGTACTTTGAATGTGTTCACTTAATACGTTAAGCAAAGATGCTATAAAAGGTTTAATGTAGCATTAAAGCTGAACGTTTTCGTTGGACTTTAGTTTGTGAATAATGTGAAAGACTTAAGAAACGAACCTGTTGCTGCACCGATCTTTGTATATGCGCCGGTAATTTTGAAAGTGGCATAACTCATTCATATATTTCTTGCATAAAATATAATACTTGTGTGCCCTACGATAAATCAATCATTCAATTAATATGTTGGTAAATTAAAGTTGTTAGAGAGGCAAATATTTTTCTGAAATTCCTTTTGAAAAAGAGCTTTTATAAAAAATTTTGTTTTGCTATCATCCTTACAAGGTAAGAGAATTTTCTTCAATATATCTTCATTTAAAAAAATGAAGGCATATAACATTTGATATGACAAAAAAGTGAATTTACTATACCATGTATTTCTTAAAAAAATATGTTTCATTACTTTTTATGCCGATTATAGTTTGCTTGTCTATCTAGCTGGCTCTCAAACATAATAACCGAAGAACATCGTTATCAAATTTCTTAAAACATGCCGTATATCTGTGTTTATAATTTCGCACGAAGAAATACATATATAATTTTTATCATAACTTTTTATATCGATTAAGTGATATCCATTTGTCTGGCTGGCTGGTAGACATGATTACTGTACAAAATTTTGATAATCGGGGATTGTAAGTGGGTTACATCGACCCACACCCTCCAGTACAGGGTGTCTGTCGGGAAGGTATAGTACTTTGTTTTGCCGCCATTTTGGTAAACATTAGTCTTGATAGTTCATATTTGGCAGTCGTGAAGTGGAGACGTGGCAAATTTATTACAGAAAAATAGTTGATAAACCAACGTATTTTAATCGTTAAAACACTTTATCAAAATCAATCATCGATTATTGTGACGATGAGCAAGTTACGTGAAATTTTTGGAAGAAACAACGTGCCAACAAGACTCACTATTTATCCTGTAGTGAATGATTTCGAAGAAAGAGGGTCTGTAGCTGATAGCACTAAGCATGGACCACAACGTACTGCAAGATCGGCTGAAAATATTACTGCTGCTCAAGAAAGTGTTCAAAATAATCCATCAAACTCAATTCGACGCCGTGCTCAGGAGCTTAGTCTACAAAGAACAATTTTGGCCGCAATTTTGCACAAGAAATTGCATTTGTTTCCATTTAAGATTAAGTTGACACAAAAGCACATTTTTATTTGAATAGATATGTGAATAAACAGAATAATCGGTTCTGGGCAATGGAAACCCCTCAAATTATTCATCAGTCACCTTTGCATCCATTAAAAGTGACAGTCTGGTGTGCAATTTGGTTAGGAGGAATCATTGGACCTTACTTCTTTGAAACTGAAAACGGCGGATTGGGGAGCGACATCGTGATTTGATTGAAAACTTTTTAACGCCACAACTGCATGCTATGGGCTTGATTAACATGTGGTGTCAACAAGACGGTGTCACATCGCATACAGCTAGGGTTACAGTGGAATTACTGCGAGACCTTTTTCCACAACAAGTTATTTCAAGAAATGGTGATGTTGATTGGCCTCCACGGTCGCCTGATTTGACTGCTCCGGACTTCTTTTTGTGGGGATATCTGAAAAGCAAGGTTTATTCAAACAAACCAGAAACGCTTGAACGACCCAAATAAAATATTCGTGGTGAAATTAATGAAATGCCGCGTGAAATGTGTGAGAATGTATATGTAATGAAAAATGTGCTCAAAAGATCTCGCATTTGTGAGGCTAACAGAGTCGGACATTTATCTGATATTGGATATTTATCCATACATAATTGCCGACATTAAATAAAACATTTATCAACATAAGATCCATTCTCTTTCATTTAATCAAAAATTATAAGCAAACAAAGTAGTATACCTTCCCGACGGACACCCTGTATCTTATGCAGAAACTGACTGATTTTCCGAATCCAATTTTTTCCCTGTAATTCCCTATTCGTAGACTTAAGCCACTTAAATTCTTGTTAATTTGCATTGGATTGTAATGGTTGACAAAATTAAAAAAAAAATAGTCTTCAATAACCTGCCATATACTCGTAAATGAAATTTGCCAAATGATGAAAATATATTCGTAGATTTATGTCTTTTATCCAGTTGCACTAAATTTAGTCAAACTTAGTATACGTTATGGATTTATTAAAATGAAGTCTCAGAATAACAACCGAGCTAATTAATACCCTCTATCTGGTAATCAATTTTTCGTTTTTAATTTCTAATCAGTACGCTGCATTAGGCCAGGTTTTGACCGTTGTTTTGATGTACAATAGTTTATAAAAATCAACTGATTAACTACGAATCTTCTGGTAACACCCTTATAAACTACCAATTTGACCCATTTATATTTTTAAAGCAGTTACCCTAAATTCAGCCAAATTCGCCATCATGTCATGCGTTTGGTGAACTAAGTTCTGAGAATGAAAATGGAAAATGGCATTGTCATTCCTTATATAACAACAAGAACTATACGTCTGAGAGCTGAGCTAATCTGAGCTGATTCTCCATATCAACATTTTTACGGGCTGATATTGATGTAATTATTTTGTTCGACTTTCTCTGTAATTATGAATTCTTAATTTTTGCGGAATCTCACATGTTTAAATAACAACTTGAAATTTTTATACGTAATGTTGGAGAGAAAACTAAATAAGCACTTCAGATACAAGTCTAAACCCATTTTAACTAAGTAACAGCTTGCGAATCAATGCCTGCATTCATTCATGTGTAAAACAAAAGACTTAAGACGCAAACTCTTTGGATGCTCACATAAGATTTTAAAAATGTTTATGAAAATTATGAAATCTTCATCAATACAGTGACGAAAGATTGTTAAATTCTCTCTGTGAAAGACTTCTTAGACTTTTGTTACAATTTTCACACAAAATAAATATTAACAATTACGTTAATTTAGCATCAACGGCGAAAGTTTCACGGGTAAATATGGCAGAACAAACAAAACTAGAGACCAAGTGAATGATAAAACTAAAATCGATGCCCGACGATTGTTGTGAATAAATAAATTGCTAAAGCAAAAATATCACAACGACTGACTTTTTTAGACAAATGTTAATACTTTTTTTCTTTATTTGAAACTCTTTAGAAGATTGATGGCGTGGGATTGTGGAAAAAAATATTTGTTGTTGCTGTTTTGTGTGACGGCCGTAGAAAGCTTTCTCTTTCAGAAATTTATAAACAACTGACTTTATTTATTTTTCAAGGTAATAAATCACATAATTAACTTGTAATTTTTCATTTCCCCCTACATTAGTTTTAGTTGTTTGGTCTTGGTGCAAAGCAAAACCCTTTTCTAAAATTAAAATAAATTCATCGTTGCTACTACTGCTGAAAGGTCACCATCACCGCAGCGGGCAAATGGAGAAAGGAGAAATTTGTAACCGCGATGCGATTAAGTTAATTTGTTTTTTCACCTCATCCGATTTCTGTTCCAATGAAATTAAAAGTGATCCCTGTAGTGGTTCGCAGTTACGACAGTACTACAAGTTTGGCACCAGCCAACCTCGAAGAGACCGAAAGTAAGACCAAATTTTATAGCCAGCTCGTATGGTGGGAGTAACACAAATAACAATGGGAGGAACGGAAACTTTAAAAGAAATTTCACTTTCTTTAAAGATGTTTCATTTTTTTTTTTCAACATATCTATTTTGCCTTTGTATACAGTGAATACTAAGTGATTTTTTATGATGGTTAGGCTCTTTTCTTTCGGAATTTCTAATATAAAGAATGTTGTATTTTAAGTCAGTAATTTGTGTAGCTGGAATAAGCTGCGGCTGATTGTCATTTCCTTTTAGCATCTGTTAATTAACATAAAATTAGGTTGTTGGACACAATGTTGTCGGATGACTAATTTATTTTTTCTTATGTTGTTGCTGTCTGTTGGCATTATTGCTCATATTGTTGCTGGCATTCTTATTATTGTGCCTTGTTGTGTTGTCTCAGTGGCAGTTTAAAGCTTTGCATATTAAAATAGTCTTCTATAAAACAAACAAACAACAAGTTGTCATGCTAAGATATAAAAGGCTACACTCGATGTTGCTACAGCTGCTTCTGCCGCTGCTGCTCTCGATTTTGTTGTTTACTTCTTGTTTGTAATATAAATAAAATCTCACCATCCGCTGTGTGCAAATGACGACTAAACGAAGAAACGAACACGCATAAAATTGGGTCAAAAAATCAACATTCTTTTGGGTGAATGTCAATTAAATTAATTTACAATTCTACCGTTGATAAATAAAACAAAAAAATAACAAAAAAAATTGTAATAAACGTGAGTAAGCTGTTTTTACTACTGTATGTATACGAATATATTTCTACCTATGTGACAAGTTAAAAATATATTTATTTTCTTTGAATGTGATACAGAGAGAGGGAGGAATGTTGTTATTCCGTTAAATATTTATGGAATTTAAAGCGAAAGTATTTGTGAAAATATATATGAAGGGTATAATAATCGGATTAATATTTTCGAAAACAACACACTGTAGTAGGATTTGCTTCAACCCTAAATTTACTCTCACTATCCGAAATTTGATCTAGAAAGTAAACATGCTTACGACCAATTACAATTCCTACGAGTTGTAAGCCAGTTGATAGAGAGCTTGATTATTCTAACGGAGCCTCGGCCTCTTTTTTCCCCATTTAAGCGTTTTGCTCCCCTCGCATAAAATGTTCTGGCCAATGCCATTGAATTTCGGTTTACATGAGGACCCAATTTTCCTTAATTGGTGATGGGTTCAAATTTTTGGGCAAATGCTGTTTCTAATTCTTTATTGTATTTCTGTCATCCCAATATTGAATTAACAAAAGAGTTTTGTTTCATTCGTAATACTTTTTCTTATTATCAGAACATCTGTGTTATAATTTTGTTTATAGAAAGGTAGCCTTACTATATAGATCGTATGTCGAATTTGACTAAACCGATTCGGCCAAAGTATACGTCTATTTTATAACAAAATAACAAAAAACGTGTATACAATGATTTGCTTTGAGTGACATAAACGCAATGTTAAAAATATATTGGAATAGAAACATTAAGTTCTTGACAGTTCATATTCTATTTTTGTAACTACAGTCAGCAGTTTAGCAAAGCAGTACATTAGTAAATTTTTAAACATCTGTATACTAACTCCGAACCCATGGCCTGTTATGATGAAGATGTGATCTATTTATATATTTATAATTGTAATATAATATAATTTAAATATTTAAATAATACGTCGTTGTACGATCAATCGATTCTACCACCAGATATTCCGGTATTAGGTCTATGAAATTACAAATAGAGAAGTTATAACTTTGACCCTCTAATTGTTATTTAAAGAAAATCCTTGTATCCCCTGAATGGGATGTGGGTGGGCAGGACAAGGTTCTACTTGATGCAAAAACTGTGGTATCTATAGGGTGATTTTTTAAGATTTAAGTTTTACAAGTTGGCAACACTGGTTGGAAATGGCGTCCAAACGTCATCTGTCAAAGTGAAAAGTGTACAGTATACTCTGTCTGTCATCATGGAAAGACTAACAAACGAGCAACGATTGCAAATCGTTGAAATTTGTTATCAAAAATCGCTCAATAAAAATCCTCTGTTTTATCGAAAAATTGTGCTCAGCGATGAGGCTCATTTTTTGCTGAACGGATACGTACACAAGCAAAACTGTCGCATCTGGAGTGAGGAACAGCCACATGCATGAATTATCGATGCATCCCGAAAAAATGACAGTCTGGTGTGGTTTATGGACTGGTGGCGTCATCGGTCTATTTTTCTTCAAAGGCGACCATGGAAGAAATGTTACCGTCAACGCCGGACGATATTAAGCCATGATACGTGATTTTTTTTTTTTTTTGCTCCAATTGGCTGAGTTGAACTTGGTGTGGTTTCATCAGGACGGTGCAACATGCCACACTGCTCGTGAAACAATGGTTATGTTGAGGGTTAAATTTGGTGAGCAGCTTATCTCTCGATTTGGCCCTGTTAGTTGGCCCCCAAGATCTTTCGATTTAACACCTCTTGATTGTTTGTTGTGAGGTTATGTCAAGTCGTTAGTCTATGTGGACAAGCCGAACGCTATTGAAGCCTTACAGGATAACATAACACTTTTTGCGTTGTTTCATAACTGTGAACGAAACCTGGGTCCATCACAACACGAAACCTGGGCCCATCACAACACACTAGAGGTAAGAAAATGGTCCAAACAGTGGAATTCTCCCGAAGAATCGAAAGTATAGAAACCAAGGTGAGGCTGTCAGTTAACAAGACGATAGCGACTGTCTCTTATGCCATGGCAAAATTATATGAATTTCCCTGCAAATTCGTTTCACTGGTTTGACTTCAAACTTAGGGAAAAGGCGCAGTGGAAAGAGATTTCAGTAAAGTGAAGCATTCATGTCTGAAATAAACACCTACTTTCATGGCCTCTATAAACAGTTGGGTGGGAGGCATATAAAAATTAGAAGAGGATCGTTGGTTTAAATACGGGGCGCTAAAAGAAAATAACATTTTGAAATAGATATAAACATTTTTTTAAATTTGTATTTTTTTTATTTTTTGATAGCGAGGACGATTATTTTTCAGTCTCTATTATTCATTCATTGTCTGTATTCTTGACTATATCTGTATTCTCTAAAAGCAAAAGCAATGAAAGTTATTGCCTATTTTTGTATGAAGAACTGCTTTCGTTACATTTCCCAGTAAAAATTTCGTCATCTTTCAGGATAAAGTTCGTTTCATTTTAAAGCAATTGCCAGTTTTTATAGCAAATAACGACTGAGCGTTGCATTGTTCACCTCAGCTCGTCTATTAAGTTAACAGAACAACTTTTACAAAAAAGGTGATAAATTCATAACGAAAAAATCACATCCAGATTTGGCTGAAGTTAACGGGAAAGCCGTTTGCCTGATAACCTCACTATTCGCATGCTTTTCGTTTTTTTTTTTTCGAAGTGCGAAGAGCAACCAATGTTTTTGCATAAAAAATTAATTTATCAATTTGTATGAATTATAATATGGACAGCTTTAAATGGAATTCCATTATAGTCAAGTGATGTTAAAACAGGTACAAAATAGCTGTAAATATTAATAAAACCAATGAAAACTGTTCTCTTTGCGAAATGAAAAGAAAACAAGAAAACAAGTGAAAGAAAAAATAAAAGAAATGCTAGAATCATCTCAATAATGTTGCATTACAGGTTGTGAGTGTGGCGATATGAATGCCAGAGCAGAGCAGAGAAATGGCATGTTAATGCTATAAAACTATGCCAAAAAGATTTAAGATTGCCAAAGCGATAGCGTACTAATGTAATAGTAGAAGTGAATGAAAACAAAAGACTTGAGACACAAACTCGACACAATATTTAAATAAAATTCTCATTATTATAACACCGATGTTTAGTGAGGTGCAAATAATTTAAAGCAAAATAATATCTCGAGTAAGAAAACTTAATTGAATGCACAAAACTCTTCCACAGCGAAAATAGTTTTCTTAATTTCTAAAATTAAGCACAACTCTTCGAACAGTAAAACTGTAAGGAATAACCAAAGACTTAAGACACAAAATCTAAATCTTCACGTGCACGAAATGTTGAACTGTGAAATGTATTAATTACCAAATAAGATTACAAATAAAACATAATGTTCATATTTAGGTTTAAGAACTTGTTGTCTGTAACGGTATCAAGACCTTTATGCATTGTTTCAATTTCATTTCATCCCAAACTACCTACCAACAATAAGCGATAATCCATCTTAACAGTGAAAATATATATGTTTAATTTTTATATTTTAACACTTTTAACTCAAGTGTTAACTTGAGGGGGCTAAAGGCAATAATTAACAGTTCTGCGCTTTTTTGTTGTTTTCTTTCTTCTATCTTTCGTCTTCGTCTTTAAACAAAAATTTCACCGTATTTCTTTTATTTGTTTTTTTCTTTTTTTTTTTGTTGTTATTTTCCCGGCCGTTAGCACTTAAATTGGTATTACCATACTGGTATGGCGTTGCAAAAGAACTGATTATGAAAAGCCATTGCTCTTAACTTGTTACCTTGCCAACTGCGCTGCATTGCCCCCCATCCCAGTTCAAAGCACATAAAAGAATTCCACAGCCATCGAAATGAACCCGCGATGAAATGAACATCTCCATTATAATGTCCATGGCCCGACTCATTGCCATGGTCATGGATAGCTTATAGCAGCGAAGATATGAGTATAACACTTGCTGGTTTCTACTCCTCATATTCATTTTGTATTCATTTCGCATCACCGAAGAGTCATTGTGAAGTTTTGAGTGAGTGTTTGAGTCCATTTTTTTTCTGCAGAGCTTTTCTCTTCTTCCATTTCTTTTACCTCCACGTACAGCACTTTCTTTTTGAGTGGTTTTCATAACTAACTAAAAGAGGAGCAATAAATGTTAATGTGCTTATTTTATAGTCAGAAGTGTTAGAAATGTAATCCTTTTATAATAGAGTGATTTAAAGTTAACATAGCTTTATGCACTTTGTGAGTCTCAACTTCCAAGGGAAACAGGAAATGAAAATATTTGCCAAATCTAAGTATTTATAATATTTATACTCTTAGAAAATGTGTCCCATTTGAGAAATACTCTAAAATTTTCCATTACAGAATGAGTTAATTTCCATGCCCGTATTACTCTAATGAAAGTAGCACTGCAACCAGACAACAAAGTTTACAATATGGATTCCTAAAGTAATGCCGCACAGTGGTTTTGTTGGCAAAAGTGAAAATTGGAGATTTGTAAAAAGGCACCTGGGTATTTGGACATACTTTGTTAACATAATGCACAGCGGTTATATAAATTCAATATCAACTAAGGAGTTATAGAAAAAAATTGAAAATTTAAAGTTGCATTTTGAATTGTGAAAGACAAAGTAGACTTTGTTTTCGATTTTTATATGTCAAATCTATTCAATGTACTTTTTTGTTAAATATAAAATATTTTGCAATAGTACCGACATAGAGAAATAGCATCAATAAATATCTATAGTTATAAGACGTCAACTTTTCAAACTGAATATCAAGTGGATTTCATCATTCCTATCTATACCTTTAATTCAATTTTGCACAGTTAAATATTTTTTGCAACATCTTTAATTAAGAACTCAGTCACAAAGTGACGTATATTAAAACATATGTTTTAAGTTTCAAGACGCCACGTTGTTTAGTATTTTTAAGAACATAATATAGTATTTTTAAGAACACTAAACACTATCATTGGGTGCCAAGTTGTTGGCAAAAGGACACAAACGTACGTTTTACGGTCAAATTTCAGTACAAAATTTGCACTTTTTTCCAGAATAGTAAACCCATTTATTTAAGGTTATCAAGTTTACATTAAATGTCCTACATATAACATAACGTTAAAGAATTTATTATACCCCAATTCAAAAAATCAACCTTTTTTTAATATGAGAGCTTAGAAATACTCAAATTATTAAATGTAATAATACAGGGTGTCCGTCGGGAAGGTATACTATTTTGTTTTGCCGCCATTTTGGCAAACATTAGTCTTGACAGTTCATATTTCGCAGTCGTGAAGTAGAGACGTGGCAAATTTATTATGGAAAACTATTCGATAAACCAACGTGTTTTAATCGTTACAACATTTTATCAAAATCAATCATCAATTACTGGGACGATGAGAAAGTTACGTGAAATTTTTGGGAGAAACATCGTGCCAACAAGACGCACTATTTATCGTGTAGTGAATGATTTCGAAGAAAGAGGGTCTGTAGCTGATAGGACCAAGCATGGACCACAACGTACTACAAAATTGGCTGAAAACATTACTGCTGCTCAAGAAAGTGTTCAAAGCAATCCATCAACCTCAATTCGATGCCGTGCTCAGGAGCTTAGTCTACAAAGAACAACTTTGGCCATAATTTTGCACAAGAATTTGTAATTGTTTCCATTTAAGATTCAGTTGGCATAAGAGCTTCTTCCACAAGACCATTTGCGCCGCCGTACATATGCCAATACGATATTACAGCTCGCCCATGACAAACCCGATTTTCATGAAAAAAATCATAATGAGTGACGAGGCACATTTTCATTTGAATGGATATGTGAATAAACAGAATAGTCGGTTTTGGGCAATGGAAAACCCTCAAATTATTCATCAGTCTCCTTTGCATCCATTAAAAGTGAAAGTCTGGTGTGCAATTTGGTCAAGAGGAATCATTGGATGTTACTTCTTTGAAACTGAAAACGGCGTAACGGTAACTGTCAATGGGGAGCGATATAGTGATATGATTGAAAACTTTTTAACGCCACAACTACGTGCTTTGGGCTTGATTAACATGTGGTCTCAACAAGACGGTGCCACCACATCGCGTACAGCCAGGATTACAATGGAATTACTGCGAGACCTCTTTCCACAACATGTTATTTCAAGAAAGGGTGATGTTGGTTGCCCTCCACGGTCGCCTGATTTGACTGTTCCGGACTTCTTTTTGTGGGGATATCTGAAAAGCAAGGTTTATGAAAACAAACCAGAAACGCTTGAGCAACTCAAACGAAATATTCGTGATGAAATTAATAAAATACCGCGTGAAATGTGTGAGAATGTAATGAAAAATGTGTTCAAAAGGGCTCGCATTTGTGAGGCTAACAGAGGCGGTCATTCATATGATATTGTATTCCATACATAATTGCCAAAATTAAATAAAACATTTATCAATATAAGATCCATTCTATTTCATTTAATCAAAAATTATAAACAAACGAAGTATAACTTCCCGACGGACACCCTATATCTGCTTTAAGTACCGAGAATAATAATAATTAATTTTATCATAGATTTTATTGCAGATGGTTAGAACACCCAATCATAGGTTCGAAACCCGACACAATTATGTATTATTATTATTTGAGCGGCGGCCAACACTTCGAGTAGTCTAGTTATCGACATGTCTGGCTAATTCTTCTCAAACTGTGACATTCAGTATCGTCATTAAACTGCAGATTCTGTTGAATGAGTTTAGGATGCTTATAAGATTGGAAGAAACTATTTCATCTTATTCATGAGGTTTAAGGCAATTTATTTTTAGATGCCGTGAAAAATTCAGAAAATTGGCTCATTCGCTTTGTGTTCTTCCAAATGATTTTCACGACAAACGCTAGTAATTTAGCCATTTTAATGGGGACATGCATTATTTCTTAACATTAAAGTTGCTGTATAACCAGTACAGAAATTCTAGATAGTTGAACTGACTTATATATACAGGGTGGCGCATCAATTGCACTACGAAAAGAAATTCAAATAACTTTTCTTCAATCAATGTATTTCAATTATTTTTTTATAGTATAGAAAATTCAATTTTATTTTATATAATTAATTGATTTTGAAAATTATAGAACGTAAATGATCTCAATGCTCATTTACGCAGAATGATCAGAAAATTATTCATTCCGGGATCGCCTCAATTATTGTTTTAATGGACTGATTCAATTCACTTAAATTTCTTCGTTTTGTTTTGTTCACATCTTGCTTGACATAACCCCATAAAAAAGTCTGATGCAGTCAGGTCAGGTGATGTTGGGGGCCAGCGAAAAGTAGAGTTTCTGGATATTACGTTGTTTGGGAATTTTCGTTGAACCCCTGGCATAACCGGTCTGGCTATGTGTGTAATTGAAATTTAGTTGAAACGGATACGTCTTCGGGGCAGTACTGGGTAAAAAATTCCTTCAACGTCTTTAAATAACGGACAGTTGACAGTAGCACGATTCATGCGCTACCTTGTAGTTCCACCCAATGTCCTTTCGTGTTACTGTAAAAAAAATGTTCTAAACTAAAGCACAATAAAAGAAAAAAATTTTATTTTTCTGAAGTTTGGAAAATGTTGAAGGAACACCGATCTTTGCTAAATCAGCCAATTTGTATGTGTGGTAATTAAAGGGGCGTGGTAGTGCAATCTATTTCCATTCGTAATTGTAAATACCGCAACTGAATGGAAAATACGAATCTAGGAATATTTAAGTTAAATAAGGTCATTTGTACGGGAGATAGCAGTAAGGACATGAACATTCCGTTAATTTTTATACCTATACATTTTGCCCAGTGTTATTACGCATAATTGGTGAGAGTTTAAGCAACTTCAGGCTACGAATCATGGATTGAGGTGGAAAATCAAATTTCCATAAATCGGTCAATTTGCTTGGGAGGTACCAGAACGGCCGTGACAACATTGCCATTTTTTTGTTCTCAGAATTTGAATCTCTAAATGCATAATATAAGGCAATTTTGGTCGAATTGGATACAATCCTATCAATCGATTTTATACAAATCGGAGATCAGAACATATGGGCTATGTGGGTCATTTGTACGAGTATAGGAGATGCCAGAAAGTGAGTGGTGGTACTTAATCGGGTTTTCCCGATATTGCAGAAAATTGCGAAACAATGTAATGTAATCGGAAATTACAGAGGATTGATTGAATTTCAAAAAAATCATTCAATTTGTATGGAATGTACCAGAATGGGCACTGTACTAGTCTTTCATTCTGACATCCTATTCTGACAAACGTTAAATGTGCTCAAAATATGACTCAAATGAGTGCAACTACCTATACATTAAAAGATGTTATCCTAAGAATGTATGTGTAAAATTTAGTCATTTGCATGGGGTCCCAGAATTGTTATGCAATATAAAGAACAAAAAATTTGTGCAGGAGGAGTTACAACAAGAAAAATAAATTTCGGAAAATCAATCACTTTATATGAGAGGTAGCAGAAGGGAAGGGATGGGATATAGTTTATAATTTCCGGCTACAATCTGGGAAGTAATAGACTGTACTAAGTTTTAAGAAGTTCCATAAAGATTTATGACAGTTGTCGTATCCAGCTAGCCAGCCAGGCAGCCAGATCTTCATAAAAATCCAAAATTAATTAAATTTGATCAAGAAATATATAAACTCCAATTATTTATTATTAGGGATTGTTTATTTTTCGCGCATCTCAGAAATATATTTTGCACTTAAATTATAATTATTTTACATTGAAAACACACATTTTGCATTAATGGATATAAATATGAACTTTTGTTTTAATTCGAATTTAAACTTATTGAGTTTTGACATAAATATCTGCCTTCTAATAGTTATGTACAATAATTCTGCATTATTGAGGAAAATAACATTCCATAATTTGCATTTTACAACTATCTTATATCTAGATCAAAGGTCACATATGACGCCATTTGCATATATAAAAGCCTCTTTCAATAGGAAGATTATTTCACTCTACACAACGTCGTTGCTCAAATGCCTACGAATGCCACATTTGCTAAATGAATAGCAAAATATTCGCTATATATCCACATCTGCGTAATATGACTTAATCGTCCATTTGATATTACGAACAAATTCAATTGAAGATGTCCTGTAAAAAGTCACAAATAATGCTCAGTCATGTAATTGATTTTAAATGACATCAAACATTCATACTTTGCCTTTTGAATTGGCCAAATATTCACTATAAAATATAAGACTCTATTTGACATAATCGTAGTATTGGAGAGACATTTGTCTTAAATCGATATCATATTTAGTGTGACAGAAGAGTGTTAAAAACAAATTCTTTGAAAATGTTTGAAGACATCCAATTGATTTATATGAATGTGAGGATTTTGAGATTTTGGTCTTTGCTATACGATCGAAACTGGCGCCGTTATGTCTGTTGCATTCCAACGACATTTTTGGTTTTCACTCAATTTTATTACATGTTTATGACCAACGAAGGCATCGATGCCATCATCCGAAATTCTTATATGTTGGTCTTGTGGTTCAATACGATTTTGAGGGCCTTCATTATGATCAAAGATAATGAGAAATACCAAAAATTGATTACAAATTTGGAGCAACATTTCCATGATCTGGAGGTATGTACAACGATAAGTGTATTGTGAAAGTTATAACTTTTCTCAGTCATCCGATTGAAAATTATAGATTATTGGTAAATAGACCAATTTCTATGTTTGTCGCAACTTAGATAATATTGTTTAGTGAAATTAAATGTCAGACGTGAATCTAAGTATGATATATACAGTTTAAGTTACATAATTTATACCAGAGGGCGCAGGGGTTATTCGATTGATATTTTCAAATTTTGCTAAGCATTATGACTCAATACAATTGGCAAAAATTTAAGTTACTGCCGTCCACGAATTATAGATTGTAGCTGGCAGATTAAATTTGGAATTGTAGAAAATTTAAGATATGTTAGATAATAATTAACAAGTCTGAGCATTTAGTGGATATTCTAAAATATAGTGCTGTTGAACTTGTCAGATATATCACCTATCTACGTTGATCGATTATTCTATACAATTCATTAGTCGATTTAGCAATAATCTATAATTTTCAATCGGATGACTGAGAAAAGTTATAATTTTTCTTCTTTTATTGCGGTTTAATTCAAAGCAATTTTTGTTAAGTACTAGGCGATTTTTCTCGCCATATTTAAAAAATATGTTGTCGCGGCGGAACTCAAATGACGTATGATGTATTGTATGTATTGATGTATGTCATTGCACGACATTTAGTTAAAACTGATGACATAACATAATAGATATCAAATTTTCCAATAAGATACATTTGCAAAATGAAAATCAATAGTTTATCAAAATTTAAACAGAGTACCATCGCCGAAACGAAATTAAATTCGATTTGCTTCAGTTTCTGGAATCTAACATCCGAATCGCTCAATTAGTTCGAAAAACAGAAGAGCGACTATTTGTGGTTTGTCTTTGTAATTCCAATGGATTCCCATTTAGAAGAGCTTTTGCTTTTATTTTTAAGAAATATGAGAATGTAGGTTTTGTAAAAACCCTCTCTTTCGCTCATAGACATTTCATTTGTCTACCTTTTTGAACGTTTTATGGAAACAGGCTGTAAATCAAAAATATATAAGTTTAAGTTTATTCTGTTTCAAATCAAAATTGTATTGGATTTTGTTTCTGTTTCATTTGTCCAAAACGAAATTCCAAACAATTTTCACCTTGATTCTTACACCCGAAAGAAAATTAGAAACTATTATGATTCTGATTCAGTTTATAAAACCTTTTGTTTGTATTTCATTTGAAAACTTTCAACACAAAAAACAGATAACATTTATTAATAGCTGTGAAAATATCTGAGAGCCTGGTATCGTTAATTCAGGAAATAGATTGTTTGATGCATTTTGAATTTTCGCAGTTTGAGGCCAGACCTTTTCCACTGCCTAGAAACAAAATTATATTTGGTTTCAATTCTAATTCTCTTAGTCTGAATATAAACTATAGAACTACGTACAGGGTGTCCGTCAGGAAGGTATACAACTTTGTTTATAATTTTTGTTTAAATGAAAGAGAATGGATCTTATATTGATAAATGTTTTATTTAGACTTTCTGTTAGACTCACAAATGCAGCCCTTTTGAGCACATTTTTCATTACATTCTCAGGCATTTCACGCGGTATTTCATTATTTTCACCACGAATATTTTGTTTGAATTGCTCAAGCATTTCTGGTTTGTTTGCATAAACCTTGCTTTTCAGATATCCCCACAAAAAGAAGTCCGGGGCAGTCAAATCAGGCAACCGTGGAGGCCAATCAATATAACCATTTTTTGAAATAACATGTTGTGGAAAGAGGTCTCCCAGTAATTCCATTGTAATCCTGGCTGTATGCGATGTGGTACCGTCTTGTTGATACTACATGTTAATCAAGCCCAAAGCATTCAGTAATGGCGTTAAAAAGTTTTCAATCATATCACTATATCGCTCCCCATTGACAGTTACCGTTACGCCGTTTTCAGTTTCAAAGAAGTAACATCCAATGATTCCTCTTGACCAAATTGCACACCAGACTTTCACTTTTAATGGATGCAAAGGAGACTGATGAATAATTTGAGGGTTTTCCATTGCCCAAAACCGACTATTCTGTTTATTCACATATCCATTCAAATGAAAATGTGTCTCGTCACTCATTATGATTTTTTTCATGAAAATCGGGGTTGTCATGGGCGAGCTGTAACATCCTTTTAGCATATGTACGGCGGCGTAAATGGTCTTGTGGGAGAAGCTCTTGTATCAACTGAATCTTAAATGGAAAAAAATGCAAATCCTTGTTCAAAGTTGTTCTTTGAAGACCAAGCTCCTTAGCACGGCGTCGAATTGAGGTTGATGGATTGTTTTGAACACTTCCTTGAGCGGCAGTAATGTTTTCGGCCGATTTTGCAGTACTTGGCCCTATCAGCTACAGACCCTCTTTCTTCGAAATCATTCACTACACAATAAATTTTGCATCTTGTTAGCATTTCAGGTAATTTCAGGTAACTTTCTCATCGTTCCAGTAATTGATGATTGATTTTGACAAAATGTTGTAACGATTAAAACTCGTTGGTTTATCAAATATTTTTCCATAATAAATTTGCCACGTCTCTACTTCACGATTGCCAAATATGAACTGTCAAGACTAATGTTTACCAAAATGGGCAAAACAAATTAGTATGCCTTCCCGACGGACACCTTGTATGATAAATAATTAATGTATGAAGCGAATTGTTGTTTCGAATATGAATTAGAAACAAATTTCTGGTGTACTTGAAATAAATTTATAATATTAAACATGAAATGAAATTGAAATTCCATGAATATCACTGAATTTAAAATGTGCTAAATCTTGAATATGCGATAAATATAAAAAAAAGTTATATATAATTAAATATAATAACAGTAAATGAAACAACTTATGATAACAAATTATATAGTCTACAGTGTCCAGTAGCCACATTATATCTGTATGATATATTAAAACGCGTTGACCCTGTCTTCAAGATACGCAGGATTGAAGCGTTTTGAGCTCTTTCTTTCATTTACGAAAATAGCGCATCATGTTATTCACAAGAGAATCAATAAAGAGAACAAATTATTTTAGCCCTGAAATAAGGAATTGCTAATAATAACTCAATTTTGCTTTAAATATTTCCCGTTTTATGTTATTTTAGAATTCTAATGATTTTTACATCAGAAGCCTACTGGAACAAGTTAATTCACGCGGTATCGTTATGGCCCGCGGTAATCTATTTTTGGGCCTACTTAGCTGCATTGGATTCGCTTTGTACCCGTTGTTTGCCAATGAAAGAGGTAATTTATTGTACTTTGCTATTAAATAGAACATAATACTGTAATTTTTGTTTATTATCAGCAGCTCTGCCCTTCGGATGTATGATACCGGGTATTAATGAATATCGTTCACCCTTCTATGAAATTTTGTATGCTTTTCAAATGCTTGTCACACCAATGGGCTGCTGCATGTATATTCCTTACACGAATCTAATCGTTTCATTCATTATGTTTGGAATCGTGATGTGCAAGGCTCTGCAACATCGTTTGAGATCGTTGAAGCGCTTTAGGAGCAAATCCAAATCCATATATGATCAAGTGATTGATTGCATTAAATATCAGAATACAATAATAGAGTATGTATATGTGAGAAAAGATACAATTTTCATAACAAAGAGGCTTTGTAGGGCTTGGTAATGGCTGCAGCCACATATAATAAGACTATACTCTATTGATAATAATAAGGCCGCTACTGACAAGCAATTTAACTTGAACAGAAACTATATATTTAGAATCAGAAATGTAATTATTAGCAATGAATTCCTATCACTTGGCAAGTGACTTGGCAGTCTGTATAACTTTTATAGATTCTTACCGATATGGAAGAAAGGTTGACAAATAATTGCTTATTTATCAGGAATTAACTCTAGTACAAATAAAGCCCAATAGGCGGCGCGTAAGTTACAGCGATACCTGTGATTCACATATACCATACAAACAACTCTGCCAGATATTATACATGCTACAAAGCATTTTTTTTTTTTGTTTATATCTAAGTTTGCTTTATTTTTCAACATAATCTCCTTTTAGTTCGATACACTTTTTCCAACAATATTCAATAGCTTCTATACCCCGTTTATAGCAAGAATTGTCAAACTGGAAATAAAAAATAGTCCTAAGGAGCTAAATCTGGCGAATCAAACTTTAATTAATTAATTTTGGCCACCGCAATAGTGGATGTGTGAACTGGAGCATTGTCTTAATCAAACAACACTTTCTATTTCGCCAAATACTGTTTTTCCCCCAACATTTCATTACCAAAACGCTGCAATAAATTAGCATAATATTCGCCGTTCATGAGTTTTCCTTCCTGGCGATAATTTATAAATGTAGTCCTATGCATATTGAAAATAACAGAAGCCATGACCTTGCCTACAGATAGAACAGTTTTTGCTTTTTTTGGACACGATTCTCTCATTACAGTCCACTGTTTTGACAGTTCCTTTGTCTCAGGTGTGAAGTGGTGAACCCATGTCTCATCCATGGTTATAAATCGACGCAAAAATTCGGCTTTATTGTGGTGAAACATCGCCAAACACTCTACTGAAATATTTTCACGACGCTGTTTTTGCTGTATTGAAAGCAAGCACGGCACCCATCTTGCGCATAGCTTCCTCATCTTCAAATCTTCGGTCAATGTGTAATGTATATCACTTTTTCAAATGCCTGTCGTTTTAGCTAGCTCACGCACCTTTAGCCTACGATCATTCAATAGCATTTTGCTGATTTTCTTAACCATTTCTGGTGTTTACACCTCAATTGGGTCGTCTTGGCAGGTTGTACGGCCCCATTTAAATACTGCTACCCAATGTTTTGCAATCGTAAACGAAGGGGCAGACTCTTCCAGAGTAGAATCTAGCTCGGCTTTAATCTTGCTTGTACCGAAACCTTTCGAATGGAAATATTGAATTACATAACGGTGACCAATTTTTTCCAAGTTTACAAATTTACTGAGGTCAAATAAAAATACTAAGCAACATGACTCCTTGAAACTTAAAACATATGTTTTATAAGACCCTTGTATAAAATATTGCTATATCTAGGTACTAAATGACTTATAGACATCCAGATAAATGCCAAATGACTCATGGACTTTCAGACAATTTATTATTTTGTTTTTATTCAAAAAGGACCAAAAGAAAGACTGAGTTTCAGTCTGACATTTCAAAGAAGCCTCTAACACTTTGTATTGAAGAGTCCTGTATCTGCGTATTCTATAATATTAATATATAATTCTATATTTTAAAGATATATTGAGACCGTAAATCGTTTGACAACATACATATTTCTCTTGGAATTCATAGCATTTGGAACCCTACTCTGTGCTCTGTTATTTTTGCTTATATTTGTAAGTTAATCTATATATTTCTGTGCCAACACTTTTAAACTGTGGTTTGACAAAAATTTAGGTGGATTCATTGGTACAATCAGTTATAGTTTGTGCCTATATAACAATGATATTTTCTCAGATCTTGGCTCTATATTGGTATGCCAATGAATTGCAGGAGCAGGTAAGCAGACTAAAAACTGCATGCGATCACATCTAATTTGAAATATCAAATGAACGGATCCATAGCGCATATATTAGCATGGAAACATCAGATATATAAAAATGTACGAACTAACAGCCTGAACATAATGTCCTTTAACAGCAGATAAAGATATGCAGTTTGTAATAACATTCCTGGAAATAAGAAGCTTCGTTAAATGATAAAAGCATCGAAATTACGAAATGGCTTAAATAAAAACAATTTCATTGCCATAAGATTGAACAGACGCCTGGATTACTGCAAACTGGATTGGCGTAGGAAGATAAATGGACAATATATTGGTTCGATGCCAGCTAAGCGAGCGTAATGAAAATCTCTTCTTCTCATTCATAATACACCGATTCTTAATATACATATATATGTATATCCTTAGCAGTAAATAATCGTCATTAAAGTGTGTGTGTAATAGGATTCCTTTACCTATAAAATTCCATGATATATTGCTTTTAATTAATGAATATAAAAGCACATTCCCTCACATGCCATCCAAGATAATAATGTTGCCCTTCTTAACCGGCCAAGTCAACATCCGGACTTAAATCCAATCGAAAATCTTTGGGGAAAGTTGAAACAAAGAATTGGAAAGGAAATTCTTAAAAATAAGGATCAGTTATGGAATTTTGCTCAAAAAACTTGATATGAAATACCAGTAGAAACCTGGAGGAAGCTTATTGCCAGCATGCCAAACAGAGTTAACAAAATAATTGAAAATAAAGGTGGATATACCGGCATTTAACGAATCACGGCTAATTTAGCAGAAAAAAACTTTTTGTTTGTTTTTTGCTTATTTAAACTAAATGTACTTATTATTTCGCCCAATATTTTTCGATTAATTTTTACTTTTTGAAAAATACTGAATTTAATTTTTGTTTATTGTTTTAGTATTTATTTTATTTCTAATGTTTTAACAAAAAAATTAGTATTTGTTGTTTCTATATAGACCAATACATTTCCATATATGTATATATATACATATATATGTATATGTATATACTATATATAAATAAAATATATATATATATATATATATATATATAGTATATGTACATACATACAAAACATATGAACGAACTTGTGGTTCATATTTTTGGAAAATATCGACAAGAAAATGAAAAATTCAAATTTTTGTTGGAAGAGGTTCATTCCAAATATGCGAAATTTATATCCTGCTGTGCCGAAATTGCCCAATTTCAAACTATCCTTACCAATGACTATACGCTCGTTAAGTTGTCTTTAATTTTCAACAGACTTTCGGATGGAAGAAGAGACAGATAGATTTGTACGATGATTAAGAATATATATAATTTATTGGCTTTCAGATAAGTGGTTCTAGGAAAGGTTCTAAAGAAAACGGTAAACTTAGCATACCAGTGATACCGGATACAAAAAGCAAATTCGCCAACATGCTGAAAACTGAAAAACATTGACAAATCAAGATGTCAAATTCTAATTTTCAAATATTGAATATGCATAAAAATTTAGTTTAAAATTTCTGGAGAATTTGAATTTACTAGGGTTCTAATCTGTGTGGACCTATGGTATCCCATTCATATTCCATCGTTATAATTGAACCTACTATCGACAGATAGGTTATAGGATGTGATCGTACGCTATAAAAAATTGGATCTCTTCACTTAACATCATCTAAAAATCATTTTGTATCTCTTCAACAGAATTTATCTATTGCAGCTGCCGCTTACGAAACGGAATGGTTCACTTTCGAGATACCAGTGCAAAAACATATTCTACTACTAATATTGCGCGCTCAGAAACCCTGTTCGGTAAGTTTATAAATATTTGACTATGGCACGAAATATTAAGTATATAACACCGAGGATCAAACCATAAGAAATGCGTAACTTTTCCTCTCCTAAGCCCAATTCCGGCTTTCGAACTTCTTCATCACGTCACGTATTTAAGAAGTTTATTGTTGAAAAAGATTATTTACAACAAACAATTTTCCTCTCCTAAGTCCATTTCCGGGTTTAAACTTGTTCATCACATCACATATTTAAGAAGTTTGTTGTTGAAAAAGATTATTTACAACAAACACGTTCACAGAAATATATTTTGCCAGCAATGATATAAAATGCGATTCAATCCTAAATAAATTGGACTTGATGAATTCAAAAATATAATTTTAAGTCATGAATTCTAAGTTCATAAATGAGCTGTTTCGGCTTAACATATTCAAGTTGTGTATTTTTTCTTAGACCGACGTCGATTTAAAATACTAGATATTGTATGTATCGGCCGCACAACTGTCATTTGGTATCTTGAAATCTTTACTTTACGATATAAAACTTTACAAAAAGAAACAAAAACTTTCTTTCATCCCATGGTGAGTTGTTCAGTGAGCTTGTACGCATTCTACTTTTAGACTCACTCAACAGGATGATTTCGAACCTCACAACATCCCCATGCCTCTTTCGGTATATCCCATACAAAAAATGCCCGATTTTCCTTAATTCAAACTTTTCCCTGTAATTTCTTATGAGTGTGCTGCAACAGAATAGATTTTTATTCATTCCATTGATTTATAATGCTTGGTAAAATATGAGAAAAATCTATCAAGTAAATGACTGATATAATCCATGCATTCTCAGTTTCACTTCTTCCAACCAGCTTTACTTAATTTAGTCAAATTTGGCACACATCACTCGTTTGGTGATCTAAGTTTTGAGAAGAAAATAGGAGTAACGGCACGCCCCTTCTGGTACCTGCCATGTAAATTGACTGAATTGTCGAAACTTAACTTTTTCCACTGCGATCACTAATTCGTAGTTTGCAAGTACCTAAATTTCTACTAATCATTATTCTACAGGTTTATCCATTTAGTGGTTTTCAAACCGCCGGTCTCGCAAGCCTGTCAGCTGTTAAATACCTGTCACCTGAAGTGTTATTTATATAGCGAAAGGTTTGCCATTTATAAATACGGATCGTTTAACAGCTGAAGTACGCATAAAAATAGTTAAAACTTACCACGACAATGGAGATTCAAACGTGAGCACTTTTCGTGCAATACGGAGTGATTATGGACTCATAATCTACCTGCTGTGCAAAAAATTGGCAAGATTAGAAATAAATTTGAAGAGATTGGCGGCGTTACAGTTGTGGTCAGGCTTGTTCATCATCGCAATGTAAACACTGTTAATGAAAGTGTGGCGGATAATACAAATTTCAATTCAGAGCGCTATGGCCGTATGACAAGCGAATTTTTTTGAGCTATAATTGAAGATTGTGAACTAGAAAATATGTGGTTTCAACAAGTCCATATAACACTACCGATTTTATTGCATGAGAAGTTTCCAGAAAGCGTAATTTGACGTTTTGGTGGCGTCAATTGGCCACCAAGATCATGCTATTTGATGCCGTTAGACCTTTTTTTGTGGGGTTACGCCAAAGACAATGTTTAAAGGGATAACCAGGGAGCATTTGAAAACCAACATTCGTCAAGTTATGGCCGAGATACAGCCTGAAATGTGCGAAAAAGTGACCAAAAACTACTTAAAAGGATCCACAATCCAAAGTCTGTCATTTAAATGACATTGTATTTCGTACATAATGACAAGGTCCAAGCATCATAATGAAATAAGATTTTCAGCGAAAACATATCTTTATGTGTGTTTCATTTAACTTTACTTTCGAAACGGAAAAATGGATAACCTGTCGTATCAAAAACCGAGATCTTTAACCAAAATGTGCTGCATATGAGAGTTCTTTGATTTCAGCTACATTTTCCACATAGTAGATAGAAAGGGTGCCGCCATCCTGAACTATGAAGTTCGTAAAAAAACACTGAGTTGCGACCTCAGTGCCATTTTTTGCCAGTAAGTGTTTAAATCTTGAACTAAAATTATCCACTTTTAAATTTGGGATAAGAAAGAAGTTACAGTTCTTATTATAATTAAGAAATTACAGTTCTTATTTTCCAATTTGTTTAAAATTAAGCAACATTTTTCATCGTTGTCGGACGAAATACGTTCCTGCACCGAAAAGAATTTTACAATTGCGTAGTTGAACAAATCCGTAGTTCATTTTCAATAAATTGAATTAACTATTAGTTGCTGGCAACTACTTTTTTAGTTGCTATCAAGCGTTTTATTGTTGAAGCTGTAAAAAAACTTTGTCGTCCAATACTTTCAAACGCTAAGCAATCTTCAGGAAGTATGAGAATATATAATATAAACATGTTTTCTATCAATTCAATTCAATTTAGACTGACCGTGAATAATGAATTTAAGATGTTTTTAATACTTCAAGAAAAATTAAATTCCAAGGAAAAGTATATTGGAAGACATCCTTCATATGATACCATTTTGTATTTCCCTGTGAAGAAGATGTTTTTCATGAGAAAATGAGTCTTGGGAGAAACTTTTCACATGTCGAACATCCTTGGAAGATACTGTGAAGAATTGTTTTGAAAGACAAAACAACGAAATTGTTTTCCAAAACCATTTTCTAAGAAGAAAATGTTTTTCCGTACAATTTGGAAGTAGCTTTTTTTACAAAAAACAGGGTAATTGATTCTTTTATTTTCAGACATAGAAAATTGCTCTTATACAAGGTGTGTGCCTTGATTAAATTAGGACGATGCCTTAAAATTCATGAAGACGAAAATTTATTGTATTAATTTATTTAATAAATTTAAGTATTAAACAATTACTTTGTATTTTCTTTAATAATTCTAACGTCTAATAATGAACATCATCGTATATTCAAAGTAGAAAAGTATTGGTTGTTAGTTACTACTAAATGGCTGTTTTACATTAACTATCAATGATAGTCAATATCAGTTGTGATCTAAGTTAAATTGCGTACTTTGGGAAATATCAACTACACTTTAGTTACAGATATGTCAACTATATGTACAATGTAGTTGAAATTTTAGTTCATATCAACTACGTAATTTGTTTGATGTGTAGATGATGAAAAAGTTTAATAATTTACGTTTTTGCAAAAATTAAAAAAAAAAAAAAAAAATTCGCCAAATTAGTAAAATCAATACATATGGATTGATTTCAAAGAACGTCAGTCATTTTTATTGTGATTCTCAATGCAATTATTTCAATTAATTCCAATGATTCGTTTACATCAACTACACCTTTGAACATAATTATGAATTTTCTTCAGAATTCCTTGTTGTCTCATTATTTTTTATTTATCAATTACTCCAACGGTGTTCTTAATAAGTTAATAACTTTAAGTGATTTGTTGTAACATTTTCTAATGGTGTTCTTAATAAGTTAATAACTTTAAGTGATTTGTCGCAACATTTTCTAAAGGAAAGTTTATTATTTCCTCTCTTTTTGTATTTATTCCAGATCAAAGTTGGTAACATTCGTCCAATGACTTTGGAATTGTTTCAAGCCTTATTAAATGCGTCATATTCATATTTTACTTTATTGAAACGAGTTTATGGCTAAGGCCACTTTTAGATGCACTCAAAGAAATCAAACTTCTATTGTGTAGAGAAGTTTAAATATATGATATTGCACCGAATTACTTACTAATAAGAGAGAGAGAGAGAGAGTTGTATTAATCCATGTAGCGGATTATCCATTTTTCGGTTTATTTTATTATAATGCTTGGACCTCGCCATTATGTACAAAATACAATGTAATTTATATGACCGCCTCTGGATTGGTTGCAGCAGTGGATCCTGTTAAAGTAGTTTTTGAACACATTTTTGCACATTTCGGGCGATATCTCGGCAGTAACTTGACGAATGTTGGTTAGCAGGTGCTCCAACGTTTGAGAATTATCCGCGTAAACACGGCCTTTGACGTAGCTCCACAAAAAAGTCCAAAGGCGTCTAATCGCATGATCTTGGTGGCCAATTAACGTCGCTAAATCGTCAAATTACGCTTTCGAAACTTCTCATGTAATAAAGTCAAAATCGATCGTATTGTGTTGCACCTGGCACCGTCTTGTTAAAACAGCATATCGTCCAGTTCATAATCATCAAAAAAAGATGCAATGACTTTTCCACAATCACTTCTAGGTTCTCCGAGCCCCATGTCCGACAATTTTGCTTGTTGACATAACCACCTAGTGAAAAATGAGCTTCATTGCTGAAGAAAATTTTGTTCGAAAAATCACCATTGAAAGCCTGTTGCTGTAGCACCCAATTAGCAGATTTATGGCGTTGTGAATGGTCAGCCGGCTTTAATTGTTGCGTGAGTTGGACTCTATATGGATGGAGGTAGAAATCCAAATGTAAAATACGTCATAACGAACCAATTGCTGAAAACGGTGTGGATCGACGTATTCGATATTTCGCGTGAAATCGAAGCGAGTGCACAGGTTTCATCCCATCTATAACGCTTCCAATCTCTTGAAATTTCATGATAATTTTGCCAATTCGTTACACAGTAGGTTCATTACGACGACCATAATCATCCCGTAATGCGCGAAAAGTCTTCACGTTTGAATCACTACCTTTGTAGTAAGTTTTAACTATTTCTACGCGTTCTTCGGTTGTTAAACGATTCATATTCGTAAATGGACAAC
>JAHXMU010000180.1:108296-140539 GCA_019455685.1 Philornis downsi
TACGCGTTCTTCGGTTGTTAAACGATTCATATTCGTAAATGGACAACCTTTCACTAAATAAATAACATTTCAGATCACAGTTTTTTAACAGCTGACAGCCTTGCCAGACCGGCGGTTTTGTAACTACTAAATGGATAACCCGTTATATTTTCGTAATTTTGTAGAACAGCAAGAAAGTTGTTGCAATGAAAAGAAAATAATTCTTGGCAACAATATTCAAATTATCAAAAATTTTGAATAAGGAACTTTTAGTGAAGATTTAATATAGTAATGGAAATGTAAAGTATATACGATATATATAACACACGTTAGCAATTGTTCGTTATTTATTGATAAATAAATATAATAGCATTTGAAAATACCTCTGTTTGTTTTATTTTACATATTTCAAGCATGCCGCACATATAAAGTAATCTTAAGCGCTCTGGCCTTCTGTGTTGCTTCCCCATTTCATCACACCAAGTTTAGATAGTATTCTAAAAGTCTGGTCCTCCAACCGTAATTTGATCGTCATTTTTGGCGCCGCCCATCGAGTACGTTATCAAACGAACGGGGGCATTTGGGTTCATCCACACAAGATGACCCTGCTAACACAAACGTTGACCATTGATTCTACCAATGTTTGTCATCCACCTGTGTCGTAGTCCAGGATTATGCGCAATACTGCAAGACGGGTAAAACCAATGTTTGATACAGATGGATTTTTGTTCGTCAAGGGCCCTCTATGTCGCTCAATCGCTTGCTATGCCCATGGTAAAATCTATTTGCAAACAACACATTTCTTTTAATATCCAGCTGGGCGCCATTAGTTTTATGCACGGCGGAGCCGGGATAAAAGAATCCGTTCAGCCAAAGTTAGAGCTGTCAACGTCCTGCCAGCTTTCCAAATGCAAAGACCTTTTGTTCTTCGAAACCAATAACTTGATCCGTTTTTTTCTGATTACTTTAAATGTTTAAGAAGGCTGAATCAACGTCTCGTAGTTTTCTGCCGTGATCTCCATATAAGCATACGCATGTAGTTTATGGTTTTTGTTAATGTTGAAAATGTCGCACGATTACTCTGTCTATAGTCCCGTTAGAAGTAAAATAGTTCACTAAAATTTTTGCCTATCTTTATTGAAGACTTGGCATTAGTCTATGGCATCGTAGGAAGACTTTTAAGCTACAGAATTAACAAACTCGAACGTGACTTCTTACAGTTTTTGCTGTTTCTGATTGTCGAAGGTAGCTTTATGGTCGACGAAAAGTTAATATACTCGTATGTCAATCTGTTTATTTTGAGTCTCCTCTAGGATTTCCGTAGTGAGAATATCTGTTTAGTTATAGATTTGCAGAGTCATATTTAGCAAGAGCGTGAGAACAGGCTTCAGTCTTTCACATATCACAGTCGACAGAACCTTATAAGTGATAAGTAAAAGGCTGATACCGCGCTTCCCTATTAGTTTGGGAATAAAAACTCCAAGAACGAGAACTTCTTCTTCTGGACACTTACAAAATGTATACTTACTCCGATTGTACGCCTTGATAGGTTTACTTGAAAGTTTTATATGTACCCATTTTAGACTCCCTCTGTGCAGAATTTATCACTACTGATGATTCCTAACACCACACCTAAGGTCGCCAAACACTTCAAATTTGACTACATGAAATTATATCAGCATCGATCAAGTTGCTTAGTAAATGCGTCTTTATTACCTTATTTTCAAATTACCCGCTGTGCACATTAAAATCAATACACCATTTCAGATAATTGCCTATCCGATTTTTGTATAAGTCAACTTCGTTTAGTATACCTACCACCTCCTATCAACCACCTCGTATTTCATAGACATAACTTTATTTATTTAATATTTTATTTCCTTTCATTAATAAAACATTTCCATATTTTTTATTATCCACTTTACACATTCATTTTTAAACATTTCAAATATAAACGGTTTCCATATTCATACAAATTCTTTTCATTAGATTCTTACAATAATGATAAAAAGACAATAATAATAAGAATAGTAATATTATTTTTTACATTTACGGATTTTTTTTTTTTTTTTTTGAGTCCAAGAAATTAAAATTTTATAAAATAAAAATGTTTTAAAACAAAAGCAAATTAAACATACACATAAAATCAATAATAAAACAAAATATTTCATATATATATTTTTTTTTTGGCTGATTTAAAGAAAAAAGCTACATATAGTGCTCAAAGAAAGATATTGTGTTGGAATTAAGGAAAATATTCAGTAAAAACTGTGGAATTTTTAAAAATGTTGTGACCTGCTAAGAAAATATTGCTTAATCGAAAGAAAACATTTAAAATGATTCTCTGTTTTAACGTCTATAAATTGATATTCATATTAGAAAAATGCAATATGAATAAATTTTAACACTATTCATGTAATACTGTTTGAGATCTATATATAAATATGTATATTTATGAATGGTTGAACTATTAAAAAATGTCTCACTCTTTGTTTTAAATAAAAAATAAAATAAGTTTAGGTCCATATTTTATATCCAATCATCCTCATTATTCACAAACACAAATATCTTAAAACCTGGAGCTTTAAAATAAAATGATTTCGTTTAAAAAAAAACTTAAAACTCAATAAATTACTGAATAAAATGAAATAAAACTTAAAACAAAAACAACTTTAAGTTAAAATATCATAATATTTTGTTTAACATTTTACAAGAATAAAAGTAAAAATTGTCAAAAACGAAAAAAAAGAACAACTCTACCACAAAAGAAGGTGAAGGCGAAATTATAAATGAAACTTTGTTTCATTACATGTTGCCTTCCCTCCTTTTATTAGGTCTGCCGTCTGCCGAATTCATTCATTTCTATAGTGAAAACTCAAATATCATAAATTACCCACATTTATACATAATTGTACTTTGTCCTTTTCTCTTTTGTTTATCTTACTTCGCTTCATTTTGAACATTTATAGCGATTTAATTAAACATTCCATAAAAAAACACTCACACATCTTCACGCATGCACAACACACATTCCATGCGTTTATCCTGTAATTGATTTTAGATTTATGTATATAAATTTTTTGGGATTTTCTTGAAGGATACCCACCCCTGTTGCAGCCTACTTTAAAAAACAGTTTCATACCTTTTACTACTTTCGTTTTTTGGAAATGGTATATGGTTTGGTGGTGGTTTAGCAAAATGGGTTTAGAAATTAGACAGAGATTTTTAATTTAACATTTGGCTGAGTTAGAATAAAAGAAAACAAAATGAATTTTATAGCTCAAAAATGAATAGCTTATCCAATTATAGATTGTGGACTATAAACGTGTAATTGTATAATGGAATAGATATCATAATTTTCTAATAAAAATGATCTTTTCTTCATGTGAAAAGAGAGAGTGTAAAGCAACACTATATGACTTTGATTATCGCTGCTTAGAGAAATCGTGGCTTTTGCACACACCGAGCGAGTTGCGATACCCGATTCAATTTGACTCGTAAGTAATAACACAAATTTTTAAATTGGATATAATGTCCATTTGTAAATAATCGAACGTCAATATCTGACTAAGCTAAACTAGTGACAAAAAATGCCTACAGTGAGATCTTCTATTTATAAATCACTGTTTATATAGATAACGAACAACGATATATTCGAAAACCAAATAAATAAACATCTTAAAGAAATTTTCACAATTTGCGTTAAAATTTGTTTTATGAAAAAATCCTCATTTAACGAAATTTCCGGAACATTTTTGATCGATATCTCTATAACTTGTTTTGTGATAATCTATCAGGTTTAGTTTAGAATGATACGAATGAAATGAAATTCAAGTAGATTCCCATATTAGAGTTTGCCAGATTTCATTTCATAACTCGAAAGATACGCCGCGACATTATAAGCTAATGGCGCTTATAACGATTTATCAAAATATGCCCATTGCCACTTGCCTAAAGATCCTCAGGTACAGCATCCGACCCGAATGCGACTACGACAAGTATGTGCGCAAGATAAAAGAGAAGAAACACATTCAGTAATATGTCAGCTAAATGAAATATTCAAAAATAATTAAAAAAATGTCTATTTGAAATTTTTCTGAATCAATGTAATATCGGTAAAAAAATCAATAAAAGCTTTGATTTGTTTATTTCAAAAGGTATTTCAGATTGTAATTCAAAAACATTGTTCGTAATTTGTACCAAATATGTGTTTTTCTGAAAAATTTTTGATAGATAACTCTGTAACAGAAAACAGGGGAAATTGGAGGAACTTCTGAATTACTAAAATCTTTATTTATAAGAATCTATCATTCAAAGTTCAATTTTAAATATATGGCGGCAATAAACAAGTTTAATGTAAAGCTTTACGTTGCTAGGAATTTATATTTATTTATATCTATATTTCTCATACTTTATAAAATGACACTTCGAAAACTTGAGTCACCTTCAAGAAACTGCTTCCAAATCATAAATATATCAAATAGTGGCGACCAGAACCAGCGAATTTTACCTAATTTTTAATGATTTCTTAATATTCACTGGGAAATGTATTTCTTAATACTTAAATTTTACCGCGAAAATTTACTGATTCAGATACAGCAAAACCGTCCCTTCTTAAAGCACATAAATTACATAAAAGCACATTAAACATAAATTAGCGCCCTCAATCCAAGAATGTTAACGTAACAAGGGTTTTTCATTTAACAGTTATCATTAACCTTAGTCTCAACGTGGGCCATCTTTTGTGCTGTAAAACCCTTGGGCAAGTAGCTTCATATCAGTAATATCCCGGTAGGGAATACTTCTAGAACAAAAATAGACATATATCGGTTCCCCATGTGAATTGGGTCACTTTCCAATTCAACATGGAGATGTATAGGCTTGGGAAAAAATACACCTTTTGCATTTGTCTCAAAGCGGTTCGGAAATATTAACTGTACGAGTATACTTTGTTCCAGTCTCATAACATTTACATGGAAATGGATAACATTTACATGGAAATTAATAACATTTAAATGGAAATTCGATCAGTTATTCAATCAGTTACTTTTAATATGATGCAAACGTTATCTGTTGGAGATTGATTTTATGAAGTGTGTAGCTCTAATTTCCCTGTGTGAGATCTATGTGAAATGTTGGAAAATATTATTTATTTAGAAATATTGAGAAAAGGTAAATTTCAAATGAGATTTTACATTTATTGTCTTATTCTGGATATCCAACGAAAATTTTGAACATTTTTCTACACTGAATGAAAATTCGTATTCCCGATTGATCTTTAGAACTAATAGAATTTTAACAACAATTTTCGCTTAAACTTACATATCTTTGGAAAATGTGGCACTATTTCATATTCTCAATTTCATTGACGTTTAGTTGTAAAAAACCACTGAAAACACTGAAATATCGCTAACGAAATTGTTTTTATTTTGTGCCCTTCATAAATATGAGCAAGAATGCATTATAAATTTATGCAATACGAAAACTGTCACATTCGGTAGTTAAATCAACTTTCTTTCGACAAAAGTTCACTTTATCATCTCCTGGCGAGTACTCTGACCTCTCCCAGCTATCACCACTTAACCATTTATCCACTCTATTTTCTTTGTTTTTTCTTCGAATTCATCTTTAAACAATTCCAGCTTCATTATTATAATATATAATTTTGCTTTAATTTTTAAGAAATAACATGAAAAAGTTCACTTTCGACTTATTCTGATGTATACGTCGTTCGTTATTTTCACCGTTTTACTTAAATATTTAAATAAATTACTTGTTATGTTTTACATTTTTGTTTTGCATTTCATAAATCGTATCTTGTATAAATCGTATAAATTGTTTGTTTGTCTCAACACATTTAATAAACATTTAATACTATTGGCTTAAATATTTATGTTTATATAATAATTTGTCGTTTTTTTTATTTGCTTTCTTCACCTTTCATTTCAGTAATCTTTGCAATACATAGTATTTATGTAGAAAAAAATTGTTTAACATTTTCATTTTGTTAATATAAGTATATATGTAGATATATATATAGGGATGTATATTTAATAAATATATTTATAATATTTCCGTTTTGCTTTAAAGTAATAATTGTAAAGTAATTCTCATAATGAGCCGGTTCTATAGTTAAAATAAAAACTTTTTCTTTTGCGTTTTCTGTATTAATTGATAGATGTTTGCAGTTTCGTTTTAAATTTTGCTTTAAGTTGTCTGTATACTTTTTCTTATTATTTGGATAATAATGTCTAGCTAGATTTCATCAATAACAAACAATTAACCTTTTTTTGTATAGATCGGTCATCGTTACCTTTCTGCTTTGTTTGTTTATATCGTGTCTCAATTCTTCGGTGATACAGTTATCAATTTATGGGGCGTTACGGGAGATATCTGAAATTGTAAAGATAGATATGACAAATAAATATCAATTTCGCAAAGCAGTGGGTCGGTTCTCGCTAACCGTGTTGTTTAGATAAGGATATATGCATGAGAAGGTAAGAGCCTGTTTTCTATCTAAGAAGAAACTAAATTAGATCTTATATTCTAATAGTAGCTCTGGAGGTGGATTTGGTATAAGAACTCATAGGCATTTTTTCCTAGAAAATTTAGGATTCTTCAATAAAAGATGAACTATATATTAATATTTTTCCAAAATTAATCATAAAGCAGCTATTACTTTTCCGAACATGTACGAGTATAGGGAGATATATGTCACGAAAGAAATGGGTTTTGTCCTTTTTTTGGAGGACTATGTTTACCATTTAGTTTCATGTAGAAAATGCCTTTTGATTTCATCTAATTGAAACAGGGTCTTTTTGTTATATATTTTTAACATACTTAACAGCTGCTACCAGTTCCTTTTATCAACGTCAATTTCGTAGGAACATACGATTATGCTGCACTGAAACACTTCTTAATTTCCTTGTTCATACATATTAATATCAGGCAGGTCCATAATTAAACTATATATTAAATTAACTATATATTAAACATTTTGAAAAAAGAATTATGAAGCAACTACTAGTTTTCCGAACATATGAGTAGTTTATTTTAATTTGTTTCTCTTTTTAACCACCTACACAGAGTAAAGCCAGCGGACACAAATAAAAGGCATTCTGTCAAAAGTGTCCCGAGAATTGATCAATAAAACACAACATATTTATTACATATTCACGTATTTTTATATATTATATCGCCTCTAAAGTAGGTCCCCTCTAAAATAATGCATTTATACCAATGACAAAGACTTAAGCTTTCAGCCCCGAAATGGTAATTTGTGTTTTGGAAACAGAAAAAACTCAGTCAAAGCTGTATCAGCTGAATATGCTGGTTTTTCGATGATATTTGTTGAGCTTTTGGAAAGAAATTCGTTCACCCTGACAGGTTGTGCGTGCAATTGTCTGACATTTTTTTGACGAATTTGCTCCCTCAAACGTCCTTGGCTTCTGATCAACTTTGAAGGCACCATACTGAAACTAATGGACTGGTGTATATACAAGCAGTCATGTAATATTTTACGAACTGGTACGTGACACAGAAAGTTGAGCACCTATTTCTTAAATAAAAACTTGTAGTCACCATTCCCCTCACTTTATTGCTGTTAAGATCACTTTTGTATGAAATGTACCTTTCTTATGCACGATTCATCGTTAGCTTCAGTAACATTTTCAGTGATTCGGTATGTGCGATTGAATTCGTAAGATTCAGTAACATTTTCAGTGACTCGGTATACGCGATTGAATTTGTAATACAAAATTTGAGACAAATTCTTTGGACTACAAACAAGCTGAATTGTCAGCGCGCTGAAACTCCACGTCAGTATAGAGATTAATTGAGCTATGAATTTTGACAATTAGTTTATGCGGACTTTTTAAATGATAAATTCCGAGTTTTTTGATAGAATATATATATGAATATATTTTAAAGCGGTTATAGTTTTATTTCTATTACTGCACGATTCCCATAAAACCTAGGATAGAATTAATTAGAAATAAACTGAAACTGAACTGGACAACTAGTTCAAAATTAACTAAAAATCGCGACGATAGGAAGCAGTATAAGCAGTAGCTTTATACGTTGACATTTATAATGCTTCCCCTTTTTTGTTTGCCATTACTTTTGCGAAATCCAGATTTTGCTAAGAATTAAAAAGCTCTCCAATGTCGAAACACTGTTGAACTGCTTCCAATTCATTGATTTTGCTTCTTTTTAACATCTTTGGAAGCATTTTTATTGCTGACTAGCTGACCCGGCAAACGTTGTTTTTGCCTTCAAAATGTTAATGTGGTAAAAAAAATTAATTGCAAAAATCTCATCTCCAACGCCATCTATCACTTCAAATAAAACCTTTTAAACCTTCCGAAATACTCTACCAATAATTTAAGACCAAAATGAGCCAAATCGGTCCAACCGTTCTCGAGCTTTAGCGAGACTAACGCACAGCAATTGATTTATATATGTGCTCTAGTTAAAATGTGCTGAAAGCGCATCACAAAATAGTGATATCTTCTTGTGGCTATTTAAATTTAAATTTAAAATTAATTAGTATTAATATAATTTTTCACTACTTCCAATTTATTATTCGTGAAGGAATTTCATTGTTACAGTTCCATAAAAATGTAACGTATGTAATTTAATGTGTCACAACTGCACCAATCTAGAATCAGTTAAAAATACTGATTGTGTGGCAGTTAATTATCTCTTTTTCTTTAGTTCCGAATCATTTATAAGGATAACAATTGGATAATATTTGATGCATTTGGAAGAGTTTGTGTTTTAGAAAAAAGTCAATAACAAGGAGAATTGTTCTTACCATGGCAATAAATTTGTTTCAGACCTAGAAAATAATGCTAATAGCATAGCACTAGCATTGACATTTTTCCCATTGTATGGTATAAAGCATTACGAATTATTACACCTAATATTTCATTAAAATGGCTTCCATACCAATTGTCTATGTACCACTTAACTGGATCACTTTCCGTACAAATAGTTGTCTAATTTAATATGGTAATGTTGTAAGATCTTTCATTAGTCTAGAAACAGTTTAGAAATACTACTTGTGCGGTAGTTAGATATCTCTGGTAGTACGTTCCGAAAGTAGATGAAAATTCCTAAGCTTAGAAGTCCCTATGTGTTTTGGCTAATTTGAAAATACAATCATAATGTAATTAAATAAATAAACAAAAGCAAAATGCCCATTGTAATAAAAAAAAATTGTCTTTGCTTAATGAAATGTAAACACCTGCTACCACATAACTCAAACTTACCCATAATGATCGGCTGCCCATAAATGAATCATCATCGTCTTCCATTAAACTGTGATGATGTCGATGGTGATGGTTATGGTGATGGTGGTGATGATTGTGATGTTGTTGTTGATCCAAAAATATTAGCGTATCCTTACTGCAAGTATTCACCGAATTACGCAATACCGAAGACAAGGTATCACTGCATTCGCGTAAACGATAATTGGACGCTGTTGAAAAGGAATGTCTCAGATGTAATGATGGGTGTGATGTCACTGTTGTTGTGGAGGATGAAATTGGATGTGTTGCGTTTTCCACAGCCGAAACACTCGAACGACTGCCATGCCATGGTTGGCGGTAAGACTGCAAATGTCCTGCCAGAGCGGAACTAATAATACTGCTACTATTACTCTTTAAACTGGTGGAGAGTAAGTGTTCCTTATCGTTGGGTGCCGATTGCGGCGAGAAGCCATTAAATTTCGTTTGTGTGCTGTTGTTGGCACCTTGTTTGGATACGGCCAATGATGACGGGGATGGTGGCTGCTGAGAAGCCAACGACGACGAAGACGAGGTAACTGAAGATGATGGCGATTTATTTTTGGAGGAACCATTGCATTCTTTAATGATAAGAGGTGATTTTGACATTGCCTCCTTAGGTGTTCCATTACTTAGCAAACTATTTGCTGTTACGCTTATTGCACAATTTTCTATAGTAACGCTGGTGATCTTCGGTTCCTCTTCCAATTTGCTATCTTCATCCATAGTGAAAATCTCATTAGATTCTTCAATAGTTTCTTTCAATTTATGTATTTCATTAGCTGTCGGAGCGTCAATTGCATCCGTAATTTCTTCGGCATCAGCGTAGTCTAAAATCTTTTCTATAGCATCCAAACTATTGGCATTACTCTCATTACGGTCAAGTCTTAAGCTGGTGTTCTGGGCGCTATCATTTTCACATACACCTAAAAATGGACAAATTACATAGCACAAGTGTTTGGCATTCTTCTAATTTTGTTTTATACTCACCTTTTATTTCAACCATTAAGGAAGCACCGTTCATTGGCTTAGTATCCTCAACATCTTTACTTAGGGCCTTCTCAACAACTACTTCGGTTTCGTCTTGTTTCGTTGTCTTTTCTGGTATAGCTTCATTTACTAATTTTTCGGTATTGTTTTGCAAAGCGACAAAAGTTGAAGCATTCGCGGGCGGTGGAGCTATTCGTGATATCCAGTGATCACTGGAATTTGAACTTGAGCCGGAACACTCGACATTTTCTGATGTTCTTCGTTGATAGAATAACATGTACGCCTCATTGTTGATGATTTCTTCTGGAATAGCGTCGTTGGCAACTTTGGCTACCCGCTGATCGTCAAATTTGTACCATTGGCGATCATAGGGGTTCTTGCAAGCGGCAGTGTAGTGTCCGGTCTCCAAGGTATCACCCTGATGATAACAGACGGCATAAAGATCATAGCGTGTCTCTCGATTGTCGCGAGAACTTAACGTGGAAGAGCGTGAATCGCCTGGCTTCGATTTGCGCCACGGACTTGGACGGGTATGTTGATTATTATCTGCTGACAGCGATGTTGTCGTCTCATTTGCGCCTTTGGCCAAATGGGGAGACATATCGAAAGAATGTAGTGGAAACTTCACCATAGTAGTTAGTTTGGCTGCATTTGTGCCTTTGCCTTGGTGTTGGCGAAAACGTTTGAAGTGTACAACCAAAATATCAGGTAAGGACCATAGACCTAAAGTTTTCACAACCGGTAAATACTCCTGGCAATGGGGACAGCGCCAGGCATCTTCAGCACTCAATGTTTCAGCTTTGGTATAATGTTCTAGACATTGCTCCAAAGTAAGCGTGGCTGTATCGTTGGATTTGTTCGCCAACAGAAGAGGCACACTTTCATCTTCCACCACATGATCGGACAGATCAGAAAAATGAGTCTCAGGATCTAACCATTCCAATAATAACTTTATATGTGGCGGTCCGGCTTCAGCCGATAGCACCGACAACGCCAAATCGATCATCTCTGTCAATAGGGGATGTTCGACTTGTTCAATAAATGTATCGGGATCTGCCGACGGGTCTTGCAAACGTATTTGAAACATTTCTTTCAGAGGTGTAGAATACGAGAATACTTCGGGCTTGAGAATAGCCGACATTTCCCTCAACAATTTCTTTTGCAGTTCAGCGTAAGAACAATCTCGGGCAATACGCAAACAAAATGGAGCACCGAAGCGATTCAATGAAACATCTTCCTTGCCCGTTTCTTCATTTTTCAATTTCGTCTTCTTAACGTTGGCAACCAACACCAATAGGTCCGAAGACTGTGGATTGTTGGTATTCGCTGTTGTAGTCGCACTGTTGGCAGTAGTCTCTTCGGCCTGAGTAGACGTTTTCTCCAAAGGCACCTCTACGCAGTAGATCGTTTCAATGCCCTGTAGCGTATTCACCGGCTGGGTATCGTAGAAGACCCGCGTGAAACCTTCGTTTTGTAAATCGACTAATATCATTTGATCGGTCCGTATGCCAGTGCCTTTGTGCAGTTTTTCCCTTAAGGCCACAATGGGAGAACCGGCAGTTACTGTTAGACCCATGCGCATCTGTCGCGGCTGCTTTTCCAAATAGACGACAGTGACAAAGATTGTCTGCTGTGTAAGCTGGGGCAATTGCACCGATATGCAGTGGAATGGATCGAAGGTGTTCGATTGCTTCTTACACCGGGGGCAGGTTAGAGATGAGCGAAATTGTGCTTGGAAAACGGCTTGTACAAAGGAATTATTACAGCGTATGTGATTGGCTAACGTCTCGGCGGCAATGATTTCATCGGGACGGCCGTAATTGTTCTAGAAAAGTAAGAGAGAGTGATATTAATAATATCTTGATAATCTGCCATAACGAAAAACGAACACGTAGGTACGTATTTCGTCCCAATAGAAATTTTATTTTGCTCTTCTTTGTTTAAACGAATAAATGAAATCAATAAACATCCATGGAACAGGTAGTAGAAGCAAAGAAGTAAATGCAAATAGCAAATTTTGCAGATAAAATATGGCAACTTCCAAGAAAAATGAGAGCTCGGAAGACCTCTTGAGTACCAGATACTTTAGATAATGGAATAACACAGTAATAAGATTGTGCGATTCTTCATATAAACGACGTCCCAGGCACAAACCATAACCCTACAAAGAAATAAGTAGTTGTCTAGTCAAGAATGATTTCAATATATTCGGATTACTATTCAAATCGAAAAATATATCAGTCCAAACGATATTGTTTTCTCTAGGATATTCAGTTTTCTCTAGGTTGCCACAACAAAAATAAGAAAAACAAAAACCAATCAGATTCGCGTAGGCACCGCTTGAAAGGTTGTTGGATCCCATTCCCGAATAACAAATGACACAAAATCGTAACAAATAAAGATCATATCTAACAAGATGTTTAGTCACTTGCCAACTTTAAGAACAGAACGGACACTGGCTACATTTTCATGTTCTATGAGCACCATCAGCGCATCGAAACAAGTGTTACATCAATTTTTGAACATAAAATCACGTTGTCAAAACAACCCTTGCCCGGATTAACAACGAGAAAAACGAGAGCTGATCTGGTGCAGTTCAGGTTTGACATTGTTTCATATTACTCTCAAATTTCAGCCCCCCAAGAGCACGTAGAAGAAAGTTGTCAATGTATGATAGATCGTCAACTGCTTTGGGAAAGTTAATTTTATTCCAAGACCACTTTCATCAGTTACGAAAAGAGAAAAAATGCTTGAATCTAATCCCACATTCAGTGGGTTTAAAGGCGGTTTCGAAAGTTGGTTTGAGCGAGTTTTACTGGACCTATTGATTACCCAATTACTCGCAGTGTTCATCTACCCATCTAGATGACCACCGCTCAAAGCAAGATCCGAATTAAAACTCATGAACATGTGTACGATAGCCACGTATACCAATCATCGTGCCAAGGTTGATAATAATGAATTGTTAAATCTTCTGTAAAACATTCTCAACCTGACTTTTGAAACCATGACTAATCGGTGATCTCTTTCAGTTACTAAAAAAATTTTATGTCGGTGATCTCTTTCGATTACTACAAAAATGTTATAGCGTATAAGCTCGGCGATTGTAAGTATACAGCTCATTCATATCCCATTTATAGAATTGCTTCTTTCACCTTCATGTGGTTTTAAGCAGTATTACGATCTGATAGATTAGAAGTTGTCCTGTGCGTAATGTTACTAACTCTATTCTGTGAGAAAAATTTGTAGGTATATCGCTGGTTGCACCATAACATTCAATTTTATATCTGACGCATCAATCCAATAAATCAAGTGCGATTTTTTTCGAACTTGGATTACTGAAAGTGATGAAGGATGATAGTTATAGATTCTTAAAATATATTTGAGGCGTGCGCTCCGAAACCTAATTTTTGGACAAATGTTTGATAAAAAAAAAAAAAAACAAAAACAATTTTTTTTGCATACTCGTACTATGAATGGTATATGGGAAGCTTCTCATATTCAGTGGGTTCTACTTTTAGACTTCTTCAACAGAACTAACTGCAAACAATGATTTCTAACGTCAGGTTGAGAAGCTTTTACTGCACTTGGCGGTCACTGGACTACTCGAAGTGTTCATCAGACACATCAAGGTGACCGCTGGGGTTGTGACGATAGGGGTCAAACTCTCGACATATGCATGGTAGTCGGCATGCGCTAATTACCTTGCCACGGCCACTCTTAGAGAAGGTTTTAGATATAAACCGTCGATAAAACATTTCAATTTGTTTTAATATTTTACATCTGAACTATTAGTAATTGTTTTAGAAAAGCTCTATTCAATATATTTATATTTCACACTAATAAAGAGTTAACCGCAATCTGTTTAAACAAAGATAATGGAACAGCACAGCTCCTAGATTAATTTTAGTTTCAGTTTTTATGTATAATTTCTTATAAAGAGTAATAAATTATAATGTCATGTTTAAGGCATCAATCACTACCTTTTGATTAGTTTACAAAACCGAAATATAAAACTTACTTTTTCTAAATCTTCCAAGATTTCACTCTAAAACTGGAATATAGTTAACAAAACTTGAGCCTATTTGTGAGTTAATTTATATACGATATACGTACATAAACACTTCGCACGAAAATATAAATTATTCTCGTATTCGCAAGTCGTTTCGAATTTCAACATTTAATTACTAATTTAGGTAACTCTTGACTAAGAATTGTAATTCAAATGATTTTTATTACAAATCACGAATTAATCTGATTCAATGATATTTACAAACCGATTAAAGATCTTTGTAGCTTCCGTAAAGAAAAATAAACCACACTCACGTACATACGGCTTTCCGACATCTGTTTAACATTTCCATCCTAATTAATTATCAATATTTCTATGTTATTTCGTGAACTTTTTTAATTATGCTAAAACTCGATAGTAACCACTGACGATACACATTTTTAATAAAACGATTTTAACGCATATTTTGGTAAAGTTTTGACAATTTGTTATCAGTTATGGTTTGAAAAAACAGAACCCTTCGTTCTGTTCCGAATTCATTTGTTAATTTCAAGTACACTCTTGTGTGTTGTGCTTGTCGATGAATAACGCTAGCTGGGACTTTCCATGCTTGTGCCTTTCTACACCATTCTATAAGTGTCAGAGAGAGGGCAAGCTAACGACTTGAGACCCGGCGACTTAATCCTTTTTTTTACATGTAACCATTCAATAGGAGAGGTAGAAGATTGTAAAAATCAATTTTTTAAATAAACGCATAAAAAATATATGAAATATATATATGATAAATAATTAAATTTTATTAAAGTAACCCCGCAATGAATATAACCCCCACAGGAATTCATATGATATCAAAACTTTAATATTCCCACGTCATCATTTTATTAAATGCCATTAAATGTCATCTGTAGTACTTTTCTTATTAAATAAAGAAAAAAAGACTGTAGACATTCGCAGTCAGATATTTAGATACGTATTGCACATGTTACAATCTAATTTACGATATTTATAATGTTAACAAAAATATATATAACGAAATATGACAACTCTATCTATCATCGCTGCAGAGAGAGCCCTACAATTAATTGTTTAACTAAATATTTACGTTTTCCACGTCAAGCGTATGGAAGTACATATGAACATACTCTCGACGTTGTACGTCGTCTTGCCATGATCGGGGGAATGTATATCACAAAATATATATCACTTTATTATGAACCCGTCCGTCCGTCGTTGTGTATGCCTTTGAGTTCGAGTGTAAATTACGTAAATTGCATTGTGCACTTGCATATTTTACAATTTCTCAGAATTATTCCACCGATTCCATCAACGGTTTACTTTTCGTTATTGTCGAATATTAAGAGATAAGATAAAAGAGACGCAGCACCGTAAAAGTGTGTTTGCAAACAATTGACTGCCCCACAATCTACACTGGGGCAATGTTTCAAGCGAACGGCAATTTGCAGTTAATATTTGCTGCTACAAATTGTCTTAAATTGATATGAATGGTTTGTATGAAGTGAAGTAAAATTTGCCAAAAGCCAGATATCATTGTTGCATCATTGCAAATTAAAATATGCAACATATATTTGAACGAGTCGTTGGAAATAATTGGCTACGCGACGGTGTTTTAACGTTTTGAATTAGTAGCGGAAATGGAATTTATTATCCAAATATTAGCATTCTTATGTTTGCCGGTGTATAATCATAAATGTGCAAACAGTGTCAGGCATTGATGCGGGAGAATTTATCACCTTTCACACCTATAGCAGAATATTGTTTATTTTTTTTATTTAACAGAACTAAATTGGCATAACACCCCAATAATGTCTTGTGCGTGGATTTTGCTGATTCTTGAAAATCAGAAAAGGTACCGAGAAAACCGTAGACATCTTTGGTGATAAAAGAAAGAATCTGTTTCAAGTGGCTCATAGAGAATCGCACAACATATATCGATTTAATGCTAATGTTTACAACATTAAATACAGCCCAATAATGAAAAATATATATATATAAGGATAACCATTTCAATGGTTACATCAACTCCAAACGTGACTCGAGCCAATGTGCACTGATAAAAATGTTGTTATTGCACGAAATTATGGTTATGTAGTGTGGATTTTAATGTTTGCGCCACAAAGTTGGAGATTAATTTAATACATACATGTTAAATAATGATTAGATAATGCTAATGATTGCTAATTAACCTTGTTTTTTGAAATTCTCTAATTCATTAAACAATTAGAATTAGTTCAACTAATTCCCATTAGATAATTGAAATTTTTATTCTAATTGTAAAACTAATTGCAATTAGTTGCCATTACCAAAAAAAATTGGTTTACTTTTACAATTAGAAATCTAATTGACTTCTACTAATGCAATTACTTATTCAATTAGCTCGAATTAGAATCAATTATTTTGATAAAAATACATTTTTTCCAAAGAATTATTGAAGTGAACGAGTAATGATGTGATTCACTGTATGTCCCCATTATTAATAGTCCAAGGCGGGGTCGCTTGACGGACTTTTCTTTTAAAAAGATTGTATTGCTGAAAGCGAATATACCCGGTCATTCTAGCTATTAAACAGTTAGTATGTAATATATGTAGTACATATAATGTACATAAGTTATATATACACAATGTATATTATATATGTATATGTGTGAAATTCATATTATGAATATTTTGTTTTTCTTTTTTTTTTTTTTGTTTTTGAAAATATCAAAGTAATTGATTCTAATTCGAGCTAATTGAATATGTAATTGCATTAGTAGAAGTCAATTAGATTTCTAATTGTAAAAGTAAACCAATTTTTTTTGGTAATGGCAACTAATTGCAATTAGTTTTACAATTAGAATAAAAATTTCAATTATCTAATGGGAATTAGTTGAACTATTTCTAATTGTTTCATGAATTAGACAATATAAACCAATTGCATCAATTGCTAATGCTAATTGTAATTTAACATGTCTGATTTAATAATGGCTAAAAATCTCGTGATAAATCATCAAAAAAAAAGTAAAAAAATAAAATGTTTGCGAAAATTTAAACAGTTTAAAACTTACGTATATTCGTGATATTACATAAACGAAATTTTTGCTTAATTTAATTAATTCGATTTGTTTACTCATAAATTCTTTTTAATTCGTTTAATTTTTCACAATCCGCTCGTAATAAGCAGGTTCGTATTCCTTAAATAACCACACTCATGGGTCGTGCTTTCGTAGTAAGAGTAGCTCCAATTTAAAATTTACTGCCAAGCCATTTCAAAAGGTTTTAAATTATATCCTGATTCTTACAAAAGGCACATTCTACAACACTTGCAGACTTTACTGTAAAATTTTGTTTTCAATTAAATTGTCAGCAGCTTTTATTACATACCGATTACCTTATATTTCCAGATTATATACTGATTAGTTTCTAACTTTTGAATTAGTCTCTTTTTCATACCTTTTTTTTTGTTTTTAATGATCATAATTTCATATATTTTTATAAACTTTATATTTAATTTTTATTACATGTTTTTTTTAACTTATTATATTGAGCAGATTCAATCTAATAGATGAATTGTTGCATATTGTAATTTACTTATAATTGGCCGGAAGGCTTTAAATTACAAGCCAGAAATGAATAAATAAATAAATAAATAAAACTGAATTTTGTAAAATCGCTTCATTTGTATTGGAGGAACTAAAAGGAGCTGGCCGATATAGCCCATCCACAATTCTCGGCTACGATCTGGCAAAATGTTACGTTGTGCCAAGTTTTAATAAGCTTAGCGAATATTTGCATCATTTAAACACTTTTGGCCAAAAGATATTTGATATTTTAGACACTCTTTTTGGGTGTTTCTTTTTTGGATGTTTCAAATGATATATAGGTATATCTTCACAACTTCGAGTGAAGGTATAAAAATAGTAGTAGTCAATTTGAATGACAAAAACACGTTCAAATTCTTTTAAAATTCTTTCTACCGCCTTTTTACCATCTTTTTTAACAACAACGCAAGTTTACATGCAAAATACCACAATGGATTTGAAGCATTGCTCGCCGTTTGGTAACTAAAATTTATTCAAAGCATAATAATGTTGCTTTTAGGGCAAATCATTTATGCAGATGTAAAAACACATATATTTTTCCCAGGATAACTGTTCCCACTTTCCATTATGACAACCGTCCATTACTAAATACTTTAATGCTGACAAATTACAAAAGAAGAATACGTTTGCAATTTTTGCATTTTTGGCGTACTGACGTATCTCTTCGTATAGTCTTAAACAATATCGCCAGGTACTAGAACAGTTACCAAGCAAAACTCCAATTGCTATTATAAAATTTTCTTCGCCAAAAACACTTTAAAATATCCATGTTTGATGGCAAATCGCCAGATCTGACAGCACTGCTTGTGAAATACTGCTTGCTAGGCATAAACGACAGGTCACTGGTGATGAAAAATGAATTCACCCAACAGATAACCCAAAGAAGAGAAAATCATGGGGGCCATGCCCTTGCTTCAATATGAATTGGCGAGCTCAAAAAAAGTCATGTTGTGGCTGGGAATTGTCACCACACCCTCTGCTGTATTCACCAGACATTTCCACTTCCACTTGCCAATTGTTCCGATCGATTACGCATGACCTGTGAGAGCGGAGCTTTACGTCATATAAAGAAACCCTATTTGATTCCTGGATATCCATATAAGTTTCAACTTTCTTTCTTTCGATGCGATACTTGCATGCTACCAGAGAGATGGAAAAAATTAGTGGCTTGCGATGGACAATGTTTTGAAAAACACATACACGTTTTTTACACAATAAATGCTCAATTTTTGTCAAGGAAATGATTTGAGGGACATATTTATACTACCAATATTTAATATTGTTCAATATACATAAATGGAGACAAGGGCAAGGACTAAACATTCGGATGCCGCTCACACACAATCCAATAACAGTTTTATCATAACTTTTGAAATGCCTGATCGAATAACTTTATATATTTTAATATTTTTCCTAAACTCAAGCTAAACACAACAAGTGGACTTAATTATTCTAATACATAACATACAAAATGGTTGATTCGATAATATTATCTTTTTAATTCATAATTAGGTATTCATAAACTCGATTAAAGTAAACTGAAGTCGATAAAAGTATAATTATCAATAAAAGTATTTATTATCAATAGATATAGTTTTAGAAGAATAGCAAAAAAATTGGATGTTAGAACCCCGCAAATTATCAAATAATTAATGCACCACCATTCATATACACAATTTCGATTATAGTTATAATTATCTTAAGGCAATAGGTGTAAATTATCTTAATCAATTGAGTTTCCTATACAAGCTACTATAATTTCAATAATATATATAAATAAACTCATAATAATTAGTTTTAGACATTCATCGAATGAATATCGTTCGCCCTGATAGTGCGACTACTGTAAAAATAATACAAATGACAAATATACGCGATTAGAGATTATATTCTTTACAAGTAGTTCACTGTTACTATCAATACCATCCTGCCTCCACCCCTTGCATCCATCACGTATTCTTCACCCCTGTACAAGTATACTGAACTATATCGTTATCAATATAATACTAACGAATGTGCTTAAACATTCAGAGAGATTTGACAAACTGACAAGTGGCAGCTTGCATTTCTAGGCAAAACTACAAATAACACGATGCATTTGACTGATTAACTGGCTGGGTGGCTGACTGGATTTCAGGCTTTCACACAATAGAACTTACCTTGACACTTTTATAACGTCTTTTTGTAGCGGTGTTTAAATCTTCATGAACTTTGTCTAAAAGCCAAAAGAGAAATTCTTGAGCATCATGTTGGGTTGAGCTACGAAATTGTGAGCCATAACGATCAACCACAGCCTAAGGAAGGGCGGAACGGTAAGAATAAGAAGTGATTAGTATTAGCATAGTATTAGCATATTGAGAAGTAAATTACCTTAAAACTAGTGCTATGATCACTTTCATTTTTACACGTCCACAGGGCCTTCAAGACATTTGCCAATTGTTCAGTTAATTCGCCTTTTGTACCGAATTTGCGTGAATTGATTTTATTTCGTCGCTTCAGATCAGCCTAAAAGCGAATGGGGAGAAGAAAAGGAGAAAAGAAAAATTATATTACTATGTTTGTTTCATATACATATAATTTACAGCTACCAGCTACTACCAATTATTATCAGGTAATACGAGTATATGATCATAATAACTTTGTTATACCGCACAGTAAGATGGATCAGGTAAACAAATTGTGTTCGACACACAAAAATAAAATCTGGATCCATTTAATGATGGTTTACAAAATAGACTGGATAAAGTTATTCTTGGGCTAAACGCTTTCGAAAACACCACAAAAAAGGGGCTGTTGCTGTACTGCTATGAAAAAACCTTTTAAATTCCACATATGGATTTTGTTTCTTAATCGATCTTATTCTAATGAGCTTTCAAGGGACTTCCAATAAAATTGTTTAATCTTCGACACCCTGTCCGATTATTCTCTGTATCTGGCAGCCATAGTATAGTATAGGTATATTAATTTTCCACCAATAAAAGACTTTAGTAATCTATACCACTCATTATATAAGTGCGATTAGGTTACACTAGGTGGCGTTGGAAAGACAAGATGTCGCACTAAAAAATTACACACACAATTTTGGTTTTGGGGGAAAATATGCCAGTTTTTTTACAGTTTAAAATCGAAAACGCAAGCTAGTCTGCCGAAAATGTGAATAGTATTTATGGTCCCGATACTGTAATAGCCAATTGCGCGCAATTTTGATTTCGTCAAAGCCATTCAAGGAAATTTTGATGTCAAAGATAAACCACAGTCCGGAAAGTCAATAGTAAGCACTGTCAAGTAAGCACTGCAAAAAAAAGCTATTTAGAATAAACTAAAAAAAAAAATATGTACTCCATGTAAAATGGGTACAACACGAGTTGAACTCAACAAAGCTCATAAACCGAATTTCCCATCTACGAATTGGTGCTGAATCGCAAAAAAAAAAAATATGTTATTTCCGACGCCACCAACGTCACTAGGTGATAAAAAGTTGGTGACTAAACGCAACGGCAAGCGAAAACGGTCGTGGTGAAATTGCGCTGAGGTGGCGGAAACGGTTGTCAGGCCTAGATTTTTTTTGCTGTATGTTTGCTGCGATTGGCGGGAATCATCTGCTATGAGCTCATCCCCCCTACGTCCATATCCGTAAATCTTACCCGTACTGTCTGGGTCAAGCAATCGTCCAATAGGAGAGGAATAGTGTTCTACAATATAAAGCCAGGCCACACATATCGATAGTGACTCGCCGGAAACTCTGGAAGCTTGGTTTGCTTGGAGGTTCTTATGCATCTACCAAGTGATTACCACCTATTCTTGCCTGCGACAAATATTTTTGCTGGGAAAAGGAAGTTTGTGAAAATCGATAATCCCAGGGAAATCGCCAATAGGAATGAGGGTTTCTGTCAGAATGGCATAATGAAATTACCTTTAAAATAGCAACAGGTTTTTGAACCAAACGGGGCGTTTTTGACATAAACTAGACTACTAACTATGCTAAGTAAAGTCTTCAATGTCATGCAAAAATAATGATTTCTTTTTACTACCCCTTATAAATAGTAACAGAAGAACCGAAGTCTTGTGGACAAATTTTGTAAACGTAAGGAAAACAAATTGTCTGACATCGTGTTGAATTGGAAAGCAGCGGTTAAAAACTTCAATGAACCAACAACGACTGAGTTACAAAAATTTTATTAGAAAATTCTTTAAAAACGTCATAAAAAAATATTATTAATGCCACATAATTGGATAGATAATAAAAAGAGAACAATAACTGGAAGATCTACTACTGTGTGCAAAAATTATGACCAGTTTTCAGTTTAAATAGCGCAGGTACGAAGGCGGTCTCAAAGCTAGCCGACCTAACAAAGAAGGCACAAAGAAGTTGCAATTTTTTTTTTATTTTTCAATGTAATCTCCTTTTATATATCCAGCAAGGGTGTAGAAGCTACCCTGTTTATTGCATTAACTGTCAAACTCCTTAAAATAGCCATCGTTCGCAGACTCCACCCCTTCATTGTTGGCAAATCTTTTATCACCGAGCCATTTTTTCAGGGCTGGAAATAGAAAAAAGTCCGAGGGGCTAAATCTGGCAAATGAGGTGCGTAATGAAGCAATTCGAACTCATTAATTTGACCATCGTAATAGTGGATGTGTGAACTGGAGAATTCTCTTGATGAAACAACACTTTCTTTTTCGCCAAATACACCCTTCTTCCATTATTTCATCACCTAAACGCTACAATAAATTAGCATAATATTCGCCGTTGATGGGTTTTCTTCTTTCTGAACATAATCAATACAAATAATTAAATGCGCTCCAAAAAAAACAGATGTCATGACCTCGCCTGCAGATGGAACCGTCTTCACCTTTTTTGGACACGATTATCCCACTGCAGTCCACTGCTTTAGCTGTTCTTTTGCCTCAGGTGTGAAGTGGTGGACTCATGCCTCATCCATCGTTATAAATTGACGCAAAAATTTGGCTTCATTGCGGTGAAACATCGCCAAACACCTTGCTGAAACGTCTTCACGACGCTGTTTTTTCTCTATTGAAAGCAAGCGCGGCACCCATCTTACGCATAAACGGTGTGTAGCACTTTTTGAAATTTCTATCATTTCAACTAGCTCACGCACCTTCAACCAAAGATCATTTAATACCATTTTGAGAATTTTCTTAACTGTGTCCGACATGGATACTTCAATTAGTCGACCACTACGGTGTTCGTCTTGGCAGCTCGTGCGGGTTCGTTTAAATTCCACTACCCAATATTTTAAGTCGCGGATGAAGGAAGAAAAAGAAGACCCCCAGAGTAGAATCCTGGTCAGCTTTAATATTTGTTTAACTGAGACCTTTCAAATGGAAATATTGAATTACATGACGGTGCCTAATTTAAAACAATAAACAAATTCACTGAGATAGTTTACTTTTTATGGCTAGAATAAAATTACTAAACTTGAAAGTTATAACGTTGCCACTTTTCACTAAAATATTTTTTTCAAACTACTGGCACCATCGGTTAGTTTTAGAATCGCTCTCGTATCTATTTACTTTTATCATGTAGCTATTAGTTATATCTTCTTGTTATTATTTTATTTACATTTATGTAAATTTATAAAATATATTTATATAATTTTATTATATAATTTTTATTTAAGGTGATGATTGTTCACCATAATTTGTGGTTTATTATAGCTCTTGCTTAAGTACCAACTTGGGGATGGTATTTTTAGCTGGCATACCCTTCGTTGTGGGTTCTTTGGTAAGAGTTGGGACGATTGCATAAAAAAACCTTAATTCTCATTTTAGGCCGAGTGGAAAGTTACAGTTCTGTAAACATCACCCCAGACAAATCTGACGGCCAACGAAACGTCGCATTGTTTACATCAGATATCATTGCATCCTAAAGTACCATTTCATTCACAAAGGATTTGAAAGAAATTATTCATTTGATCCCATCGAATAATTCGAATATTTTTTAGTTCCAAATCGTAATACAAATAAACCCCTGTATCGTTTGGAAAGGGTCTAGAGACTATATTCAAGAGATTATCCACCTCTATCTATTACTTGTTATAGAATATTCCTGTATGAAGTACTTTTATCGTTTGCCATCTACAAGTGTACGCGGAACTCCCACTGTGCAGTAAATACTGCAGCTCCGGCCTTCAACTTACTGTGTGCACTCGATTTGACGCAAATGCTGAAATTGTTGAACTAATAAAAAATGTTTGTGAGTTTCTTATTACGACCTGATAATTTCTAATCGGTTCTTGAACTTTATAGAATGTTCATAAACATTTTGTCGAATATCTTAAACTTCATTTACATTAAGATGAGATGAATCAACTCTTTAAAATTATAAATCGCATCGTATGACTCTTCTTTTCTTTTTATAAATATAAAAAAAACTCGTTTATACAACTTCTATCTTGGACGGCATTTATTAAGATATGGGAGGTGAAATGCAGTCTCTAACAAAGATGAGGCTAATGCAGTTAAAATATTTGTTTTTTTAATGAAATCTTTTAGCTAATTACTGTCAAAATATCGGGCGGCCCTTTAGTCTTTTAGTTTTTTTCCCTTACAAGTTTTCCCTTTGTAAGGCGAATGATTTATTTCTCTTTATTAGATACATCTTAAACGAGTAAAGAAAGACAAGCGATTTCATGTTTACGGATATTCTGCTCCTTTATTAACTACCATAAAATATTGGATATTTGACAGCTGAAATAAGAGCATATAATCGCATATAATTTTTAATAAAGATCGATCAATAGATGTAATGGTATGATAATAAAAAAAATTGAGATGGTGGACACAAGGAAAATGCGCAATTTTTTAACAAAATTGCAGACAAAAGAGATGCTGTGACTTTCAGCCAACCGACTCGAGAGACCCTGAGCATTTGACAATCTTGACTCAAAAACCCTTTTGAAATCATTCGTTATTAAAAATATATTTTCAGATTTATTGAGATTGCTTAAAGAAATAAAGTACACATAATCTACAGATGTAGAGTAGTATTTGTTATATCTATAAATTGAAACTTATATCTTACGGGATGTAACAATGAAATTTTAAAATGAGTGATTTCAAATCGAATTATGAAATGAAGTTTTTAGCTCGTTTTCGCAGATTAACTTTTTTCAAATTAGCAGCTAATTTTGTTTCTTTTAGTTCGTGTGTTCAATATTTTCATACAAACAGACAGAGAAAAAAATAGGTGAAACGAGCTACATCTATATATAGAAAAAAATAAAAAAAAATTGCTTCACCGCTCCAATTCCCTGAAACAAACAGAAACATTACTTTTTATGCCGTTACAGGGGGGACAGAAACTTTGACATCTTGCCAACAAAAATTGAGTTGTCAAATCAATCAATAATCTGCAATCAGTTCGTCACCTGAACGCCGTTTGTTCCAGCGGCAAACCCATTTTATCCCAACCTCACCCATTTAACATGCTCTATTATGAGGGTCGAATTATCGAAGACTTGTTTCAGCATTTCGAGTAACGCGAGTGAGTAATGTTGGTGTCCCATTTCTCAACCATTGTTTGCTTCTAAGGTGTTAAAAGCATGTAAAAATAGTCTAACTACGGCCGGGTCGAAACTTATGTGTGGTGAGCGGTATTCTGAATTGTCATAAGACAAATGAGCGGGGAAAATATGCCTTCCTTTCATATACAGTATATCGATTTAAATTTTTTTATAATGAAAAATCGTATCCTTTGGTATTTTTCAGCAATCGAACTTAATTGTACATAACATAGAATTCCAAACAATCGAGATTCAGGTTAAGGTTTGCTACTTTCTATAATTTAGTCCTTCCATGTAGGTATTTATCGTTATGATCTGAACTCATCATTAAAAGAACAATCTAGTTTTGTCGATGGTAGTCAGGTGGATGAATCGAGTACAGTACCAAAGTTAACGGTGCCAAATTTTTACACAACGTTACAAATGTGAAAATTCTTTGTTACCTAAAACTAGTAAACCGATTTCAGAGAGAGAGAGAGAGAGAGAGGAAGTCCATAGGGTCCGGGAACATAAATTTGAACTTTTTGGACTCTACTTTTTACTTTCGTTAAGTTCCATTCAATAAAATAAATTTTTTTAGAAAATCTATTTTTAAATAAATTTTTTTTTTTAATTTTTAAAAAACAGACTTAATAAAGTGTGAAAAAATGGTAAATTTATCTTTTTTTTTAATTAACTATTTCAAATAACTTTTTTGATGTTGTAAGAAATATTATTAAGCAATTAAGAAAGACGAAATTTAAAAAACAGGAAATGTTTGGAAAATTTTTAAGTAAACATTAAAAAAAACTTTTTTAATAAAAAAAAATGTAAAAACAACATTTTTAATAAAAAATATCACAAAAAAACATTTTTAATGAAAAAAAATTATTTTTATTTATTTTATTTTTTATTTCTGAAACTTTTTTAACCATTTTTACAGTTCTTTTATCCAAACACAAACAAAACTAAATTGAATTTTTCAATGACTTCCTTTTACTCAATTTTATAAATAAATTTAATTTTTGGAAATAATTTTATTTCTACAACACTTTTTTATAGAAAAATATTTTCCTATTTGTTTGAAACTTAATTAAATTGACGTTATACTTGTTTTACAGAAAAAAACATTTGGAAACAAATATTTTTGTTTATTTAAAAAAAATTGTGTGTTTTTGAGAATCATTGTGTATATATACATACATATACAATATCAATTTTTTTAGATTTAGTTTTTAAAATATTTCCTATTTTTCTCAGTTGCTTTTCCTCTGTTTTTTTCTAGTTTTCTTTTACTTTTTCCTTATTTATTTTTATTTTAAAAATATTTAATATACATATAAGACTAATGAGCTGTTTAGCTCCTTTAGAATCGAAAAGCGATTCGGCTAAGAGGGAACATATTTTGTATTAAAAATCCTCTATATAGAAATGGAAGTGTATACTATGACGGGCTGAAGGAGAAGCTTAGAAAATCGAGGCACACAAGAGTTAATAATTCTTATTGTAGTCGCCATCGAAGTAAATTTGTGTTTTTTTTAATATCATGGTTTTTACATTTGTTCAATTCGAGATTGTTCATAAATTTTACAAACCTTTCATAAGTTCCTAAATTCTCGAATTTTTAATGAATTCTCCAATCTCCCAATATTTTAAGGCGTTCAAATTCAAGATGCAAAAATTTTTTGAATGTAGTTGAAATATTTTTTTACTACAGCTTTCCGGAATTCGTGAAATCTTCAACGATTCTCAATTGTTTCCATTTCGCAAAAAACAAAAATAAACAAATAAAATAAATAAATAAATAAAAAAAAAATAAATAAATAAATAAAAAAATAAATAAATAAAAACAAAATAAATAAATAAAAAAATAAATAAAAAAAATAAATAAAAAAAATAAATAAAAAAAATAAATAAAAAAAAAATAAATAAATAAAAAAAATAAATAAATAAAAAATAAATAAATAAAAAATAAATAATAATAAATAAATAAATTATGCTGATAAAAGCAGTTTGTTGTTGACGGAGTTCGTTATCATATGGCCCTCGTGTCGTGACGATAACGTATAGTTATAAACGTGCTTCTGTCTGTCTGGAGGTTTTTTTCTTGGCATAATTTAGCAGATTAATTTACAGGTTTCATTATCTTGTCTAGACATTTTATAAGTTGTTTGGGTTAGAAATTAAAAATAAAACGCCCAAATTTACTATTTCTTTCACTTTTTCGGCAGAAAACTAATTTGAATACAGTATAGATTATAGATTTATGAAATCATTTTTTGTTAGCACATTTAAATCAAATTTCTACCTGGACATCAATCACATGTTGGAATGTGAAGGTCCCTTATGTTACAGATGGATTCCTTTTTTGTACTCTTTTAGAAATGATGACATAATATTTATCTATAAATTACCAAGTTGTACGAGTATGTTAAATGGGAAAGACAAAATTAGTCAAAATATAATAGTCCTACGAAGCGCATGAAAGAAAAGCTTACTTATCACTTAGACCTTAGCTAAAACCCGAGGTTTTTAGGGCTTTTATAATTATATTGCGATTACAGAAAAGTCTCCGCTCTTTTACAAAAGTTGGTTTATGTTTAAAATTGTCAGATGTAAGATGTCGGGCATTCTGGTAAAAAATCATTTGTACAGACAAAATATGTATTATTCATTCAAATTTATTATGTTACCTTCAAAATAGACCCTTAACGAAATAATACAGGGTGATTTTTTTTTAAGATTAAAGTTTTTCAGATTGGCAGCACTGGTTGGTAATGGCGTCCAAACGTCATCTGTCAAAGTGAAAAGTTTACAGTATACTCTGCCATTTCATCATGGAAAGACTGACAAACAAACCATTTTTGCAAATCGTTGAAATTAAATATCAAAATTCGTGCTCTGTGGCAAATATTCATCGTTTGATACGACCATTTTGTAGACGTCATAATCGACCTGCTGAATCAATAATTCGTGCTGTTATCTCCAAATTTCGCACTAAATTTACTTTGTTGGGTATAAAACCATCGACTCGCATGCGTAGAGTGTGTACCGAAGAAAATATTGCAGCCGTAGCGACCAGTGTTAATGACGATCGTAAAATGTCAATTCGTTGCGTATGCTGTATGTTGAGGGATGAATTTGGTGAGCAGCTTATCTTTCGATTTGGCCCTGTGTGTTGGCCCCCAAGATCGTGCGATTTAACGCCTCTTGATTATTTCTTGTGGGGTTATGTCAAGTCGTTAGTCTATGTGGACAAGTCGAACACTATTGAAGTCTTACAGGATAACATAACACACGTTACTCTTGGAATACAAACCGAAATGCTCGAAAAAGTGACAAAAAATTGGACCTTCCAAATGGACATTTTGAGACGGAGCCGCGGACAAAATTTACATGAGATAATCTTTAAAAACTAAATGGCAAAGACCAGTTTACCGATTCCAATAAAAATTTTAATATATGATGCAAATTCGAGTGGTTTATTCGATTTAAAAAAAAAATATGATTAAAAGATCACCCTTTACAACGAATTGCCAACGAGTAATCAAATAATCAGAGACATTTTCTGGAAAACACTTCAGTTCTTGCAGCGAATTCTCTTTTACGTGTTCTATCGACTGAAAACGTGTGTTCCGAAATGGTAATTTGAATTTTGAGAAAAAGTAAAACGTTAAAGAAACCATCTTAGATAAATGCAGCGGTCGTTCCAAGATATTTGAGTTGAATTTTTGGCCAGAAAATCGTTCCAAATGATAGCCTAGTGAGATGGTTCATTAGCGCAGTGCACAATCCATAGTTTTTTTTTCAACAAATCTAGTCTTTTTTTAACGAATTTGCTCTCTCAAACGGCACTTGGTGGCCAGATAATAGTCTTTATCTATTATTTGCGATAATCAAAGAAAACAGTCTATATTATCCTAAGTTTTGATCGGCCTTGCCGATTTTCGGTTTGGCTTAGTTGGAAGGCGCCATTTCGAAACTTGTAGACCGGTTTTCAAATTCGTAAGCTTATGTCTCGCCACCAGTTATACAGCGTTTTATCGATGCGGGGTTTGATTGTTTCTTCATGTTTTTCTGAGATTGAGTTTATGAAATTTATGTTTTTTTTGAACTAACCAAGCAGCAACGTATTTCATACCCAAACAATAGGGTAGAATGGTACAAATTGATGCGCGAGACACAGATCCAGCGGTTATCTCTCTCAGACTTAAATTATGATTTTCAGTCACCGTTTTTTTTCACTTTATCAACGTTAAATTCAATTCATGGCCCACCAGAGCGAAGTAAATGTCCCTTCGCTTGTCAACCGCTTTTGAATAAGCTGCACAATTCACATGCACATGTTTTTGGCAAAGCCAAGTCAACGTAAGCCTTTTATCGGCAAACAGAAATCCATTTTCAGTATAAAATTTCAGACAATTCTTTGTCTGATATTTTTATCTGTTGTAAAGATTGCAAAACACATTAGAGATGCGCAGAAAAAATGTGCGTCAGTATAAAGGACAGTTACTCAAATTTATCGACGAAAAGCAGTTTGTAGAACTAGTTGTTTTTGGAATAGTACAATTAAAGTATGACAGGAGGCGCACGAGTCATTTCTATAAATGTGATCTACAGACCCACTCTTTTTAAGAAGACAAGCTGTTTAAATAAATCATGATCTATTTTCCAAGTACCAATTGTAATAAGAATTAATGATGTCGCAAAATGTGGACTTCCGAAATTTTTGATTCAAATTTGTGATTTTTAAATCTATGAATTATTGAAGTTAATAGTTTTGAAAATCGTTTGTTCCCGTTTTCTAAAATTGTTGTACTCTTTATTATTAAAAACTACTGAATAACTGAGTTACACGATCTTCTTTAAATTTTGTACTAGTATACATATATAAGGTAGGTACTAGGGAATGTGCTTATGTGTAAGTTATAGTAAAAAGTAATTTAATTGTTTATCCTAGATGGCTTTAATAATCTGTAACGCGCATCATATATGTACATAAGTGCGGCGGGTTACCCTGGATGGTATTGGAAAGATAAGAATTTGTACTCAATAAATTACTCATAGTTTGAACTCGCATCAAAGATGAACACCAGCAAAGGGAAAATACGCCATATTTTATAATTTGTCTTAGACAAAGGAGAAAACGCAGGTCAGATGGCTGAAAATGTGAATCTTATTTATGGTATCGTTGATTCCATTCCGATAACCTTGATGTCATAAATGCTTTGAAGGGCCAATTGTCGAAAATGTGGATAAAATAATGGAAATCGTCAAATCCGTCCATTACGTAAGCACTGTTTCGATTACCCAAGAATAAAACTAGATGCAAAAAGAAGCTCGATGAATGGTTATCACACGAGCTAACGCAAAAAAAAAACACTTGGACTGAAATCCTATCCACGAATCGTTGCTGAACGGCAATGATGACTCATTTCTAAAGCAAATGGACAACTTACGACAACGTCAAGCTGGTAGTAACTCGTCAGAAGCTTGTTTGGGAGGTTCTTATGCATTTATTTTATAGTCTGGACCTGGCACCAAGTTAAAGAAACAGGTTATCACCTGTTTCTGTCTATGGCGAATAATTCGCATCAAGAGAAGCTGGTGAAAACTGACTGTAGTTTTTTTCAATAGGGACGTAGATTTCTATCAGAGAGACATAATTGAATTACCATGATAAATTCAACTAATTAGCGAAGAAAACGGTGCATATTTGACCTAAATCGGATAATTCCAACTATGATAAAACTTTCAATGTAACGCATAAATAATGATTTTCTTTTTTCTGCACCTTATACAAATCAATGTACGCCTGTATTTAGTCCACTCCTGTATTGTTGAATGTTGTTAGTACAGTACGCTAATATATACTTTAAATTATAATATTTTTCCAAATTGCTCCACTGTGCTTCTTCTACACCATAATTTTCCATATGATTATGTTTCGAATAGATGATTAACGTAACATTTTCTATTGCTACTACGCTAACCAGTACTTCATATTGTGTAGCAATTTCGAATTAAACACAATACTAACCTTATATTGATCCAACACAAAGTATTCGGCCAAGATGTCTGTATGACTGAGGCATTGCAAGACGGCATTCATGAAACATGTATTGCCGTGATTTTTTAAGCCCATAACGCCAGGTGTCTGATCCGTTGGCCATTGATAGCCACCAATTGGTGGCACACGATCGGTGCTCGGTGCAGATATTGTGTGGCCACCATTTGTGGCATTGGAGTGGTGCGATTTGTTCGACTGAAAATAATAAACAACAACAGATAGAGAAAAACACAATAATTATTAAGAATCAGGAATGCATAAGTGTGTGTATATGTAGTGATTATGATATATAGCTTGGCTACCAATTTAAAGAGTAAAGTAATTCTTATTTTTTGCAATTTGACAATAAAGCATAGACTTATTTTTTGGTTTGTCGTTTTTTAAGCCCACACAAGAACATAAGAAGAACAAAAGCTGTATGACGAACAGACTGGTCGTCACACAAAAAAACAAAAAAAAAAAGAAAGAACATCAAAGACGATGCAAAAAAAAAAAACAAATCAATATTTCAATAATTGCGCTTCGTCTGACTATGTATGAATGTGTGTAACTTGTTGGCACTGTAAGGGACAGAAGTGGGTATTGTAAATTCATAAATTTATATACTCATAAACTCATAAATTCATAAATTCTTAAATTCATAAATTCATAAGTTTATAAATTCATAAATTCATAATTTCATAAATTTATAAATTCATAAATTCACAAATTCACAAATTCATAAACTCATAAATTCATAAATTCATAAATTCACAAATTCATAAATTCATAAATTCATAAATTCATAAATTCATAAATTCA